>BPLS01011635.1:0-15046 GCA_019656275.1 Rhododendron kiyosumense | reverse complement strand
TTATCTCTTGGAAAAGCAAGAAACAATCAGTTATTGCTCGTTCTACTACGGAAGCTGAATATCATGCTATGGCTTCTGCAACAGCTGAGATAGTTTGGCTACGATGGCTTTTGTCTGATATGGGCGTCTCTCTTGTGTCTCCCACCCCTCTTTATTGTGACAATAAGAGCGCCATCCAGATTGCTCACAATTCTATCTTCCATGAGCGTACTAAGCATATCGAGATTGATTGTCATTTTGTTCGCCAACATCTACAGTCAGGCACTATTGACTTGCCATTTGTTCCATCCTCCCTGCAGTTAGCTGATTTTTTCACAAAGACTCACACTGCTGCTCGTTTCCATTTCCTTCTTGGCAAACTCACGATGCTCTCTGCACTCGCCTCCTGAGTTTGAGGGGGGATGTTAGTCTACTAGGGATTTAAAGTGTTATTTATCTTAAGGGTAGTTTAGTCCTTTTGTAATATTAGATTTGTTTAAGGTTATTAGGGTTAGCCTATATAACTACTTTATTAGTCTTGTATTATATTATGTTAAGTTATGCAATACAATACGTAGGTTTTCTTTGTTCTCTGAAGTATCAAGCCACAGGGTCCGTGTTTGTCTCGTAAAGCACGAACGCTCCGTGCTTCACTCTGCTCGGCAACCTGGCCTCCTGCAGCCTCCTTGCAAAAGGGGAGGCTGAGATGTTACTCAAGGCTTTACGTGCCGCTTCTCGTGCAGACATTGTCCCTTCCTCACTTTCCTTTATTTTGTGAGCCGTAGCTTTGGCCCAGTCAGCATCAGGCCTCTCGTACCTGTCACGGTGATGCTTCCTTATTTCTTCCTCGGGTGTGGAACTTCGCTTTCTGCTCCTTCTTTTTCGTGAAGAAGCCCTTCGCCTTTCTAGTATTCGGTCTTTACTTCTCCTTCTCCTCCTTCGTGGGGAAGCTTCATACCGTCTCGTGGTAGGACTATTGCTCTTACTCCTTCTTCCTCGTGAATGAGGCTCTTTATGGACTAGCAGAGCCCGCCTATCTTCTCCAGAATTCCTTCGTGAGAGTCCGGAATCCTCTGGGTGATCTCGTACCCGCTGTAACTCTCGTATCTCGTACTCTCGTTTTTTAATCAAACGAGCGTACTGCTCAATCTCCTTCCTCTTTTTGTCAAGGATATCCTCGCTGTTGTGGACACTTCTTGATCGCTCCACCGATGCTTCTCTTCGATGGGACTTGCTCCTTCTCGTGGAGCCCATAGTCGTTTTGTCCTCCCTTTCAGTGGGCTTTCTAGGAGCATTTGGTGGAGATTTATCCCCTCCATCACTTAACTGGTTCTTTGGATTAAATTGCATGGTTGGATCTTCCTCCATCATGGTTATCTGTTCAGAGAATTCTCTCGTTTCCCACAGACGGCGCCAATTGTAGGGGGATGAAAACAATTGGTGCTCTGGATAACACCAAACTGCAACGGCTTCACGTGCCTCTACACCGGAACCCTAGTTCTTCGTCGGAACCCTGATCTGCAAAACAGACAAGGGATGAGTGCACCTTTGCTTCTCGTGGCAAAGGCCCTCCGATGGCTAAGTTAGTATCACGAACTAGCAATGAACCCTAATTATCAGTAGGAAGACAATAAGAGATCACCAAATATTGCGTACCTTTTACCTCCAGGTTTACCTCGTATTTATAGATTCACAGATGCTTGCTGTCCAAGCAACCCTGTCGCCTTAGGATTCCTATCTCGTATAGAAAACCTAGTATCTTATGGATTCTCGTTCCCTTATCAATACAATAGCTTAATCCTTTTGGGACTCTTTCCCCTAATCATCCGAACATCCCATTCACGTTGGGTGTCTTGCCTTGATCCAATATATCCGGGATCCCATTCCTTTACAGAATATTACTGTTCTGGAACCTTCTAGGGCGCTCTCACCGCCTTATCATTCTAGGGTAACTTCTTCCCTGTTCGGCTACCTTGTTGCCGAACAGTCCTCATGGACCAATAACTTCACATGCAAGTGGTCCATGTCGTTACATTTGGCCAAAGGACTTCTCATGTCTTTTGTCCTTATTAGCCGAATAGATAGCCTGAGCTAACCACTTCTCATGTCACTGGTCCACACAGCCGTTCATCGCACTGCCCAACGATAAGCTTATCATGCCTACCACGTGTCCCCGGTACATCGAGTGCTCGGTGACTAATTGTACCTGTTCGGGAATACCTCTCTACACTGTGCGTGATCCCATCACGCCACGCGGGGCTATCTTCCCGATAGCCTGTATTTTACTGTTTCCAGAGGCAGATTGTTCGGGGGTTGTACTTTGACCCATGCAATGGCATTTCCGAACCAATGCATGCATGCATCCCCTTCTTAAGCCTTTTTCCCATATAAAGCACATGGAAAACTTGTATTTTTGCGACCCAAGGCACTTTTGAAAAGTTGAAAATGTCTCTTTTCCCCTTTCTATAAATTTAAGCCCTTAATCTCAAATATTCCCTATCATACTTAGATTTCTCTTCACTTCCCCCTCCCATGGCCCTTTCTCTCACTGGCTCGCTCTGCCCGTGGTTGGTTTCAATGGAGGGCGTTGATTGGCTCAACTTCCGAGCTCATGGCCTCTATTCCATGAGATACCTTCGCAACATTCGTCTTCGTCCAGAACTTTTGAAGGCAGCCACGGTTTTTTGGGACCCGGAAGTCCATGTGTTTCGTTTTGGCGAGCAAGAGATTTGCCCCACCGTGGAAGAATTCCGCACCTATCTGGGAGGCTTTGGTTCGGGGGAAGTTATTATCCCTCCAGTGCGTGAGAGCATCCACAAGGTTCTATCCGAATCTCTTGGGCTTAGTAGCGGCGTTGCCCGTTACTTAGTGAGCAATGGTCGCCTCAACGTGATGCGGCTTATCGAAATGTTCTCCCCTTTTGGTAACTTTGCAAATATGACTCATCAATCTCGGCGGATGACTGTGCTCTGTATGTGCTTGCTTATGGCTTATCTCTTGGTGTCCTCTACTGGCCATGCTAGCTCTTCTTTAATTAGCATTGGTGTTCAAATCGAAGCTCGAAGAGATGTGGTTCCAATGGTCTTGGTTGAAACTTTGATGGGTTTGGATAGAGTTTGTTCTGGAGAGACTGAGGTTTTCGGGGGTAGTCCTCTCCTCCTACAGGTTGGCTTCTCACTCTGCTCTCCTTTTTCGAGTTTCTCCCACGTTCTCATTTTACCTCAACGCTCAGCTAGGCTTTCTAGGGTTTCTGACTTGTTTTTCCTCTTTTGCAGATTTAGCTTTGTGATAAGGTGAATGTGCTGACCATTCCTCCCGGAAACTGGTCAAACGAGGCTAGACTGTTGTCTCTCCGATGCTTTGAGTTTGCAGACAGGCAGGTTTCCGAATGGGTTGACTTCCTCAAGGGTCTTCGAGCTGAGACCATATCCTGGAGATGTTCATGGTTGGACCTCCCTCCCATGACTGTGCATTTCATGGCCCTCAGTGGGTCGTCCTTGCTGGTTTGGAGGCTTTCACTTTCTACATCCCTTATCGGATTCAACAGTAGTTCAGCCTTAGACAAGAAGTCCCTGCTGAAGCCCCAATTGATATCGTATTGCCTCCATTTCGCCATTCCGTGCTTTGCGCCTATCAGCGATACTGGAGGGCCCGTGAAATGATTGATGCGCATCCCTATCCTTCCGTGATGGTTCGTGGGAGTTAACTCAAACCTACTACCCTGATCAGGAAATAAATTATGGACCCACCTTTGATTGTGTTGTTTTTCCTTTTGTCTTTTGAAGATTGTGCTCAGCCTTTTGTATTAGAAGCAGTTATGATAATAAAAATGAGTTCCGAGGGGGTTTTCCCCTTCCTTGACTCAACACGTTATACTCATTCAACTTGGATTTTTGTTTTTGGAATGGTGATGACCGGGCCTCAAAGTGTGGCTGCCTACGTATCCTTCGAAAAGAGGGAATCAGGTCAAAACGTAGTTCAGGCTAAGGTTCGCTCGGGTTTTGACACTCTCCTTTTGCGCTCTAAATTTTGCCTAGCACCGCCCTTTCGGGTTTTCAACCTAGCGAGCTCATTTCTTGCTTGCCTTAACTTTTGCCTAGGACACCGCTGGTGGGTTTTCATCCTAGCAAGCTATTGCTCTAATTTTTGCCTGGGGCTGTCCGCCCTTGCGGTTTTCAGCCCAGCGAGCTTCTCTTAGGGGTAATAGCACTTGAGCTAGTCCAAGTTAACCAGAGTCGCGAATTCGTTTCCGTCCAAATCGATGAGCTGCGTGGCTCCTCCTGTCAGGATGGTTTTGATGATGTACGGTCCAGCCCACTTTGGCCGGAACTTCCCGCGCGGGTCATAGACTGGTGCCCGGATTTCCTTTAGAACCATATCGCCTTCTAACAAACCTCAGGACTTTACCTTCTTGTTGAATGCGCGCGCGATCCTCCTTTGGTATCCTTGGATGTTAAAGAGCCCTCAGCCGGCGTTCATCGAACAACATTAGTTCTGTGAACCCATTGTTTAGCCACTCTGCCTCTGGGACTTCACATTCGATCATTGTTCGAAGGGAAGGGACGTCCAGTTCGATGGGGAGCACAGCTTCCATTTCATAGACCAAGGAATAAGGGGTCGCTCCCGTTGGGGTACGCACTGACATTCGGTATCCCCACAAGGCTAGCGGCAATTGCTCATGCCAATTTCTTACGAATTCAATGGTCTTTTCCAAAATGACTTTGATGGTTTTGTTAGCAGCCTCCACGGCTCCATTAGTCTACGATCGGTAGGTTGTTGACTTGTGTACTTGAATTTGGAATTCATCCAAGACTTCCCTAGCTCGCCCTTTGAAATGCACCCCATTGTCGGATATGAATGCCTGAGGGACCCCATATTGGTAGATGATGTTCTGCTTGATGAAATGGGCGACTTGTACTGCAATCAGGGTGGCGTACGAGGCAGCTTCTACCCACTTGTGAAGTAATCCACGGCTACCCAGATGAACTTATGGCCGTTAGAAGCTGCTGGCACAATTCTCCCGATGACGTCGATTCCCCATGTCGAGAAAGGCCAAAGCGAGGTTGTCTGATGCAGCTCAGATGGCGGGATATGGGTCAAATTGGCATGGATTTGGCATTTGTGGTTCCGTCGCACGTATTCCACGCATTCTGTTTCCATGGTGGACCAAAAATACCCTTGTCTGAGAATTTTCTTAGCGAGCATTATACCATTCATGTGAGGACCACACACTCCTTCATGGATTTCTTCCATCACTCGCTTTACTTCTGCACCATGGACGCATAACTTGTGCATGCCACAGTGCGATCTTCGATACAAACTTCCTCCACAAATGATATACTGCGTGGCCATCCTTTGAAGGGCAATTTTGTCTTTTTTAGTTGCCTCCATAAGATATTCTCCTGTTTCAACGAATTTTCGAATGTCGTAATACCAAGGGTGGCCATCTCCGTGTTCATCGACTACCATGACATGCTGATAGACAGGTGTGTCCCTTTGCTCAATCATAATTGGCCTTAGCTTTATGCCAATAGGGATTTCGACCATGGAGGCCAACGTTGCTAATGCGTCTGCGAAATAGTTTTCGAGCCTTGGCACATGAGTGAAAGTCACCTTGTTAAAATGGGGAATGAGGTCTTCCAAATCTTGATGATATGGCTTCAACTTCTCCTCTTTGACTTTCCAGTCACCATTGGCTTGTGACACGACCAGATTAGAATCTCCCACTACTTCCAGCTTTCCTATGCCGATCTCGATGGCTGCTTCCAGACCCACAATGCAAGCCTCATACTCGGCTTGATTATTGGTGACTTCGAAGTTTAGTTTGAACGCGAGTGGGATATGAGATCCATCAGGTGCTACCAGCAATACACCAATTCCAAATCCCTTTTGATTGGCAGCTCTGTCGAAGTATAACTTCCAAACTTCTTCAGTTAACGGCATTATGCTTTCATTAGGGAATATGAATTCACTGTCTTTATCTACTCCAGTTGGGTTGTCAGCCAAAAAGTCGGCAACAGCTCTTCCTTTGACAGATTTTCTGGTGACGTGCTTTAGCTCAAATTCGGATAACATCAACAACCACCGTGCCATTCTTCTCGTGAGGGCTAGTTTCTCAAATAAATATTTGAGAGGATCCATTCGAGAGATGATCCTTATAGGGTGAGTTAGCATATAATGTCTTAGTTTCCTAGATGCCCAAACGAATGCCTAATAGGTCTTTTCCAATGGAGTATAGCGCTCTTCGCACCCTGCCATCTTTTTGCTGAGATAGTAAACAGCTCTTTCTATCCCATCGTCTCCTTCCTGTGCCAGCATACACCCCATAGAAGTAGAGGTAACTGACAAGTATAGGATCAATGGTTTTCCGATGTGGGGGGCATCAGCACCGGAGGTCTTTGAAGGTAAGCTCGAATAGCGTCGAAGGCTCTTTGGCATTTATCGTCCCATTTGAAGGGCATGCCTTTCTTGAGTAAACGAAATATCGGTTCACAAGTCGAGGTCAATTTGGCGATGAATCGGCTGATGAATTGGATTCTGCCCAAAAAGCTTCTTACGTCTTTCTCAGACCGAGGCGGCTCAATCTCCAGGATAGCCTTGATCTTCGAAGGATTGACTTCTATTCCTCGTGTGGTGATCATGAATCCGAGTATTTTCCCCACCGTAACTCCAAATGTGCATTTAGCCGGATTCAAGCGCATTATGTATTTTCTGATTCTTTCGAAGAACTTTCTAAGTGCCGGTAAATGCCCTTCCCGCTCTTTAGCCTTTATGATCATGTCATCGACATATACTTCTACTTCCTTATGAATCATGTCATGTAACAAGGTCGTAGCAGCCTGTTGGTACGTGGATCCCGCGTTTTTCAGTCCGAAAGGCATTACCCGGTAGCAATAAGTTCCCCATTCAGTGATGAATGTGGTTTTCTCTCGATCTTTTGGGGCCATGAGGATCTGGTTATATCCCAAAAAATCGTCCATGAAAGAAAGCAACGCGTGCCCGGCAGTGTTATCGACCAGTACGTCAATGTGGGGCAACGGGAAGTCATCTATAGGGCTTGTCTTGTTGAGATCTCTGAAATCGACACAGACTCTAATCTTACCATCCTTTTGGGCATAGGAACAATGTTTGCAACCCATTGGGGGTATTCAGTCACCATTAGAAATCCTGCATCAATTTTCTTAGTGACCTCTTCTTTTATCTTAAGTACCCAGTCGGGTCTCATGCGCCTTAGTTTCTGTTTTACGGGTTTTGCGTCAGGATAAAGGGGAATCCGGTGTTTGACAATTTCGGGATCGATTCCGGGCATATCGGCATGTGACTAGGCGAAAACGTCCTCGAATTCTTTCAACAGGCCGGTAAGGGCTTGACGCTCTTCCGCAGATAACGTGGAACCAATCTGGATCGTTCGGGGATCCCTCTCATCCCTCAGATTTATTAAAACAACTTCCTCTTTTAGTGGCTGAGCACGCCTTTCATCTTCCCTTCTGACTAGAGACTGAATTTCTTCGGGGATGTTCCCGTCGAAGTTAGCCCCTTCGTCATCCGGGTCAACACAACTTATTTCAAGATCAGAAAAGTAAACGGAATTGAGTTCTTTTATTTCATCACTAGCAAAGGCCTCGAGGGCGTCATACACAGGAGTTGACTCGAATTCGAAATACAGACGATGAGTCGGGCCAAGAGGTCCCAACTCGGACTCTAAAGACTTAACAGACTCAGAAGACACAGAAGACTTGAACGACTCAGACTCAGATTCAGATCCATGATGGATTGCACTTGGCAAGAAGTCTCAATTCTTGTAATTTCCAATAGAGTCCGTGATGAGCGAAGTCGGATCTTCAAGGGCTTCCTGTCCCAGCATCAGCACTTCTGCTTCCATGACTGTACTTTTTGGTTCCTCCTCCCTAAACAGGATTGCTAGGCTCTCTTCATCGAGAGTTTTGATCCAGTCAGCTGGTTCCACGGATTTCTTGACAACTTCACACTCTCCCTCATTTTCTGGCCATACATCATTAGCGAATATCTCGAATCCTGGGAGGAAGGTATTGGTTTCCCTGTCCCAAAACGGCTCTGGTTGTCCTTGATAAACTTGTTTTGCTTTTTCCTTAACGAAGTAATCCTCCAGCCTGTCTCCCCTTTTAATCTTGTTGTCGTTTGAAGCTAAATAACCAAGGCCAGTAGTGCGCATCAGGGTCCCACGGGTTACGAACTTCGCTGGGTCTTGTAGGTTCTTCCCCAATCCTAGTCCTGGCATATAGGACATTTTCTTCATCATTTTCAAAGCAACGCTACTGATGAGAAAGTCATCATCAATCCTGATTGAAGAGACAGAACCAGAGGTATCTAGTGAGAATCCTCCCAGGGCGACGTCCCCTTCTCCGTGTTGGATCTCTAGGAGTGGGGCATTGTCTTCAGTTGGTGCGCGGATCCCAGAGTCCCCGTGGATGGTGAGCATGCCCGATTCGAGACCCAAACGAACTTTCTGATGGAGAGTGGAAGGTATGGCCATGATATCGGGCCGGTGCAGCCAAGGTCGGCCTAACAACAGATTGAACGATGCAGGAATATTAATGACATGAAACTCTACCTGAGTTTGATATGATCCAAAGGTCATTGGCAACATGAAAGTTCCCATTACGTCCCGACGCGTATTATCATATGCTCGGACTTTGACTTCTGAGGGAGAGAAGTCTTTATTCTGGTAGCCCAAACAGTAGGCGACGCGCAATGGGCAGACATTAATGGCGGATCCGTTATCGATCAGGATTACCGGGACCCATTTGTCGCAGCACTTTAGAGTGACATGAAGTGGTTTATTATGGTCTGTTCCTTCGGCAGGCAAGTCCCGATCAGTGAAAGTGATGGCATGCTTGATTGGTATGGTCTTGATGAGTGCTACAAGCTCCTCGGGGGTTATAGTGGAAGGAACTTCCAAGCGAGAGAGAACCTGAATAAGTCCTTCGCGATGGCGAGCAGAGTGAACAAGTACGTCCCATACAGACATTTTGGCCTGAGTTTGTTCGAGCTGCCGCTTGATTGCTTCTTCGGGATTTTTCTCGGGGCGAGAAGGTTCCTTGATTGGTGGGGCAAAGGGTTGGAAGGTGTTTTTGACTGGGGTAACGAGAGGGTCCGAGAGTTCTTTGGCTAGTGGGGCTGTGGTATTAGAAGATTCACCGGTTTGAAGATTGAGGGGTTGGTAAATACAGCCGCTTCGGGTTAGGTGGTGGATTTGCCGATATTTGGATTCTTCGCTCCATAGATCGACGGGGGCTTTACGTTTGGTCCCGATGGTAGCGTTTTGAAGATCGGAGGCTAGATCGGCGATGACCAAGTCTTCCCAAAGATCTTCAGGTGTCCATTGCTCGGCTTCCATTACTGTCTTATTAACAGTCCATTCCTCATTCCCTACCCTTATATTGATGATTTCGGAGTTGACCCAATGTTTTTCTTCGACTCTTGGCTCATTTTCCCACAAATTCATCATAGCAACATCTACTTCTTTCGGAAAGGTGACTGGGGGTTCTGACTCCGCCTCTCCTTCCAAATAATCCATGGGATTAAATTCACTACTGGCCACTTCTTCCTCTGCTGCTTCCGGGATTTCAAGATTTTCGGGCCAAGGAGCATACCCGACATTGTACCCTGAAGGGTTTGGGTAGAGTTCTGGCCAAATTAGGCCTACCATGTCAGGCTGGTGCCTTTCATCAAATATGACAGGCAGAGAGAATGTATCCAGCGGATCATTTGGGGGCATCAACTGATATTCGTCCGGGGTCGGGTCCCATTCCCATCTGAAGTAGTTTTCACATTCAAACATCGCATTCAATGAGAATCCATCCAAAGGATCTACATAAATATTCTGCCAATCAACCTCCCACTCTGGCTGAAATGGTGGCTCTTCGTCTCTTGGTAAATTGGCCGCCTCGAATGCCTCCCAATCGGCAACGAAGT
The DNA here is from genome assembly GCA_019656275.1 of Rhododendron kiyosumense. Classification (NCBI taxonomy): domain Eukaryota; kingdom Viridiplantae; phylum Streptophyta; class Magnoliopsida; order Ericales; family Ericaceae; genus Rhododendron; species Rhododendron kiyosumense. The sequence goes on along the minus strand of BPLS01011635.1, from coordinate 5,113 downwards.
CCTTCCATGCATCATCTCCATCCCACAGAAAGCAAAGGGTTACTTCTTCGGGAATTTCTACCAGAGGTTTAGGGTTGGTGTCTGGAGTGATCCAGAGAGTTGGGTCAAAGTTCTGGGTGCTTGGCTTCGGGGCTAAGAAAACCTGATTGACATGGAGAGGAGTGTTGTGCTGTGGTAGAGGGTTTGAAAGGGTATTTGGCTTCTCTGAGGGAGGGGTTTTGATGACTTTATTGTCGATGAGATTTTGAATCTCATGACGAAGACGAATACAGTTGTTGGTGGTGTGACCAGGCATTTGATGGAATTCACAATAAACATTCCGGTTCAAGTTGGGTGGAATGGTGGTTGGCGGAGAAAGGGGTTTTAATACCTCGGCCTCTGTGAGCTTCTTGAGTAGCGTAGACCTCGGGGTGCTGAATTGGGTGAAGACCCGGCTTTGGGATTTAGGTTTTTCGGTGATCTGGTGGACTTCAGCAGTCTTAGGGGATGATGCGCCTGCTTGATTGGTATTTCCCAACAGGACGTTGCTATTGCCAGAATACGCCCTCTTGGTCTTTGATCCTGTTTCCCTTTTCTCTAAAGTGCCGTCTCGCAGAGCTTCCTCCACGGCTAGTCCTGAATCATAAAAGGTTTTGAAATTCGGGGTAGCCTGAGAAAGAACCATGTATGGGGCGAAAGAACTCGGTAGATTTTTGGTTATGATTCGTATCTGTTCTTTGAGATCTAGTTTGTTTTGCATTTGCGCAGCTTTGGCCCTCCATCGCTTTACAAAGTCGGCAAAGTTTTCCTTTTCTCCCATCTTTGTACTTTCTAGCTCTCGGGTGGTCATTTTCAAGTCGACATTGAAATCGTATTGAGCCACAAAAGCTATCCCGATGTCTTTCCAAGTCCTTTTCTTTGATGGTTCAAGAGTTAAGAACCATTGCAATGCTGGGCCAGACAGAGATTCATGGAATAACTGTGCCATAGCCTCTTTCTCAATCCCTCGCATAGAAAGAGAGCCCACATAACCTTGAAGGTGTGCCTTTGGATCGCCTGTGCCATCGAATTTTGCAAAGTCTACGCCTTTAAATTTTTCTGGTAACTTGGCGTTGGGGAATAAGTACAGTTTGCTCATATCCACTTCTCCTTTCCCAAGTCGGCGGGTTTCCTGGACGGATTCTTCTAACTTGCTAATTTTAGCTAGAAGAGCAGCCATCTTGGAGTCCACAGCAGGCTCTTCTTCCTTGGGTTGTTCGGGCTGCGGGTAAGGTCTGACTTGAATTTTATCACTGATCTCTTGCATAGCTTCCATCATCATAACCATGTCTTTTTGCATGGACGCAATAGAGGTCTTGAGATGAGCATCGGTGTTGGCCAAGGATTGTTTGTACTGGGCATCTAGGGTAGCCATGTTCTGCCTAAGTTCTTCTAACCCGCTTCCTAGATCGGCCATAGGCGAGGAGTTGATGGATGGCGGCTCTTGTGGTGTTCCGGCCGGTGGTTGCCCTTTCTGTTTTACCTGAGCCTCAAACAATCTTGTGCTTTCCAGGGTGTCTGTGCGAATCAGTCTTTGGGAGGGACGGAACCAATTAAGTACAGTCTTTCCTTGTGGTCGTCCAATGTCTTAGAACTGACAAGCAAAAGAAGAAACTCTTAATACTGATCCTTTTCTGTTCGACCCTTTAGAGACCTATGTCCTACCGCAACCTAGCCTATCACTTGTGGTGCTTGCACAGAAGATTTCCGATAATCCGGGTAGGTTCTGTCAGGCAGGTGTAATTCCGAACGTTTCGGAATCAGAGCCAATCTCCTTACCTTAACCATCCGAGACAAAGCAATGTGATTACCGAAATCCAGACACTTGCACCATCAAGGTTCGTTCTAGACTAAGGGAGCCATTCGGGCACGGCAGACACCGGAGGTATTGCAATCTCCATGGATTTAGAGTCTCCTAGACTGACCGAATCCTAGAGGATTTCTAGGTCCTATGACCTACCGTAGTCGAGTCTTCACTTGAGGTGCTTGCACAGAAGATTTCCAATAATCCGGGTAGGTTCTGTCAGGCAGGTGTAATTCCGAACGTTTCGGAATCAGAGCCAATCTCCTTACCTTGACCATCCGAGACAAAGCAATGTGATTACCGGAATCCAGATACTTGCACCATCAAGATTCGTTCTGGACCAAGGGAGCCGTTCGGGCACGGCAAACACCGGAGGTATCGCAAACTCCATGGATTTAGAGTCTCCTAGACTGACCGAGGGAAGGTGAAGCGTCCTAAAGGAATCCTATCCTCTAGTCTGTAAAATGCAATGATGTATGAATGATATGCATGCACATAAAAGAAAATGCACATAAACAGGATATATCACATAAGTCTTAACCTACAGGCTCCTGTCTTAGTTGGGATGGTTCTACGGTTATGTACAAGTGTGAAGGCCGGTTTGGGTTTCAATAGGGTTCCCCGGACTAGAGCCAAGATGTACTCCCCATGTCAAGTGTATTGCAAAACAATGGTCGAACAGAACAATGACTCATCATCGTCGAGGGTTGCAAGGCATTCCAGGAGAGCTTGTCGTCGGCGAACCGGGCAAGATTGCCGAAACACACTGGCGAGGCTTGTGCGGTACAGAGTGTAAAACAAAACAAAGTTAAAAATTTTCAAATGATTTTAAACCCCCTAAAACAAATGCCTTTTAAGCTTGGCCCTCTTTATTAATCAATATTTAGGAGAAAACTACACAAAGCGAACAATAATAAAAGTCCCAGTTCGGATTGGTCGGATGTATAATCCTGTTACGTCACCAATCCGATCTTCAGCAGTGTGTAGCGTACTGTTTTGACAGACTTTTAAAATATTGTTCATTCATGTATTATTCTCCAAATTTTGATTAATGCAACGTCCCCAGCATAGTCGCCATTGTGGGCTCCCCGCCCCTGCGCGCGCCCAAAAGAAGAGTCGCCACCCGGATTTTTGAGATGGATGATCCGAGAAACCGAGAGCTTGATTTGAAAAGAAAGGCTTTTGATCTAGCGAAAAGTTGAGATTTTGGGTTCGGGAGTCACGTTACGAACAGAGAAGGTTTTGTTGAAAAAAAAAGCACCTCGCTCGCCTGGTAAATACCGGTCTTTACTTAGCATTTTGAATGGGGAATTTAATATCATTTGAAAATTTTAACTTTGATTAAGACATGTACGAGAAAGGGACATGTGATTTAATATAACACATTGACGTACTTGTGGTGCAAACTGTACAGTGATGATAAAAATGATGCAGGGTGAAAGGAAACTTTGAACAAAAACTGTCTGGATCGTCATATCCCTGTTCACGGCATTTTGTAATATACCGCGCGGTCTTACAAAACACCGTGCAGGGTTTCCTCCACGTTTTCAAGTTTTCACAAAGTTTTAGAATGCCGCCTGGCATCCTAGGTACGACGCATGGGGTTTCAAACTCAAGTCAGATAGCGTTTCCATTACCAGATGGCTCTGGGAAAATACCATTCTTCAAGCCATGGAAGGAGAAGAAGTTCTTAGATTCCTGATCTTTCGGAATGATCGAAGAATGCTCCATCCCTTTTGAAACGAGGGAAGAAAACAATATATGGCTTGTAGATATGGTCTATTTTGAAAAGCATTCGTGTCTGACCTCTTAGTAAGGATCTAACGAAGAATGACTGTGATCCAGACAGCTTTGAGCAAAGAAAACAGCAAACTTGAAATGCCGTGCGCCTAAGCCAGCTACGCCGCACGACGCATCAAAATGCCGTGCGGCGGAGTCTTCTTAGCACAGAGACTTGTTTTTACTTTGAAAATGATTTTGAGGCCAGGATCTGACCCAAGGAGGGCCAATCCTGACTTCAGAGAGGTCCCCTCAGGGGTAAGGATGAAGCCTACCCCAAGGAAACTAGTTTATACCATTGATCTTCGAGCTCGGATGGAGACGGATGGCTTTGGATGGATGTGGATGAGAGTGATCGGGGGAAACAATGAGTATGTTTTGATAAAGGGGGTTCTTGGAAAGTAAAAGGCTTTGAAGTGAGCAAAAGAACTCACTACAATGGAGAGGAGAAAAATGGAGGATTTTGAGGAAGAAAGAGCCTTGGGAATGTTTTGGGAGCACTTTCTCAAGGCTTTGGAGTGAGGAATGGGTGTGAAAGCATAATGAGAGAGAAAGAGAATTCAGGACCCTTTTCTCTTGAGTGGAGGGTTGTATTTATAGGCAAAAGCCAATGATTTTGAATTTTCAAATGAAGGAGGTGTTTTCTGGGCGGGCCAGAAGTACCCATTCGGTTGAGCTAGCTTGTAAGAGTGGCTTAAGTGGGTGTGGCCGACAGCCAGCTGAGCCAGTCAGAACTTTACCTAAAATGCCGTGCGGTTGATCTCATGACCTCATGGGGCATAATGGAATCTGTTATGCCGTGCGGTGTAGAGGTGTGTCGTGCAGTACTTAAGGGTCTAGTCCTGGGCTTTTGGGCTTGCTTTGGGCTTTTGGCTCTGGGCCTTTGATTTAGCTCTGGGCTTTTCTACTCTGGGTTTTTCTGCTCTGGGCTTTTTGGGTTGATTTTGGGAGGGTCTCATTTCCAAGCTCTCAGAGGCATTTGTTTCCTTTATTTCATCATCGGGGTTTTTAAAGTGCTTTCAAGGCCCGGATTGGGATGTCTACAAGGATTCCATTATAGCTAAGTATTTTTGTCTCTAATTTTACCATACTCTCCTCACTATAAGAAATGGAGGATATATATATAGGGCACTTCTAAAACGGGCGTCCGCATTCAAGCAAGTTGCGGACCACACCATTTCTCCTTTTTTCCGATTGAATTTTGATGATCCAAGCCGTTCAATGTGTTCAGAACATGATTTTAAGGGTACCTGCGAGAAATCGGAAAAAAAAAATGACCGGAAAGAGCTTGATTTGAGTAGTTTTTATTTGAACCGTTCAATAAAAAAGAAACAAAAACTACTCGGATGAAGACCTTCCCGGTATTTTTTTTTTGTTGATTTTCCATGAGTACCCCTAAAATCACATTCTAAATACATTGAGCGGCTCGGATCATAAAGATTCAATCGAGAAAGGCAAATTCCGCGACTTGCTTGAATGTGAGCGCCGCATTAAAAGGGCCCTATATATATA
>BPLS01011600.1:0-13294 GCA_019656275.1 Rhododendron kiyosumense | reverse complement strand
GTACAGACCCGGAAAATTTCACAAAAGTATCAACGTTACGAATACTTTTCTTCGAAATTTTTTCCGAGTCTGTACCATTTGAAAGTATTGATCAAACCCTCTAAGCATTGGATGTGAAGTTGAAGTTGGCACAAGTTGTCTCCCTGAACAGAAGAGATGAGGTGAACCCCAGCCTTGATGCATCAAGATCAAACTGCAGCAAATTATCCTCCAGCTGATACCCGCCGATCACAATCGAAGTCCTCGGGTTCACACCTCCGTCTACAAACGCCAAGCACAGAACCTCGTCACTGACCTGCACCATTGAATTCGCCCCAAAAATCGTCCAATACACGGGCTTGTTCTGCAACATCAGATCGATTTCCGGCACACCAGGTCCCACCCGGGTGCTGCTAATGTTGGTCGAGTTAAAGCACAACCCGAAAGGCGCCACCGCGCGCACAGTGGGTATCCCGGAGAGCTGGCTCTTGAAAAACTTTGTCACGGCGTTGTAAATCGAAGTTTGTAAAACCGTGTAGGGAGTCACGGTGCTGATTTTCGTTCCGCCGTTCCCTTCGCGGTCGATGGCTAACAAGGACTCGTCGATGTCGGGTACCGTTATTTGGTTGATTTTGATCGATATGACTCCGATGAAGTAGTCGGAGGAGGGTTCGGGTTTCGAGTAGGCGGCCGCGGTGCTGGTAGGGTTGAGGAGGAGAGGGGTGTAAATTAGGTTAGTGGAAGCGTCCGTATTTTGAAGGAAATGGTAGGGTCCGGGGCCGAAGAATACGACCCCGCTTGCACCGGTTGAACCCGTTAGACAAATGGCGAACGTTTTGTCGAAGCAGAAATGAGAAGAGAATTGGGAAGGGAGTGAGATTTTGGTCCTTCCTAGTCCTGCCATGCCCTTTACACCACTTGGAAGACCTGTGTTGTGATATTTAGAGTGAATAACTAGTATGAATTATAACTAGGGAAAATTTCAAAATAGCACCTGACCTTTCACACAAATTATACACAGGCACCTGACCTTTTAAAATTATCAAAAAAACACCTGACCTATTTAAAAACCCATCAATTTTACACCCCCGTTAACTTTCCATCCAAAACAAACCGAAACGCTGAAAATGTGAATTTTGGCACTAATATTGGCAAAACAAGATTGAGGCTCACTTTGACAAAACACAATATTATACTCATAAACAAGATTAATACTCGATTTGGCTTTAAAAGTAAATTAATAACTTAATTTTTGTCTTTATTTAAAAGAAAAAAAGCACATTTGTTAGTTTTGCGTTAAGATGAATCAATAAGTCACAAAAATTACTTAACTTTTCAATCCAAACCCACCCTAAATAAGGAATCAAGCTTAATTTAATAATTTTTTTTTGACAAGGCTTAATTTAATTTAATAATTAAATACTCATAACTATGCAGCCAAATAAGATTACTCTGTATTAAACAAAGGAAAAGGCAAAAACAAAAAACATATAATAGTCATGGGTAGGTGTGAAAAGTGCCAAATCATGGGTATTTAATTTCTAAATTAAGCTTGACTATTCTATATTTTTTGCACTGGCTGTATCCTTTGTTTTAATACGGAGTAATCTTATTTGGCTGCATAGTTATGTGTATTTAATTACTAAATAAAGCTTGATTCCTTATTTAGGGTGGGCTTGGATTGAAAAGTTAAGTAATTTTTGTAATTTATTGATTCGTATTGACGCAAAACTAACAATGCATTTTTTTCTTTTGGATAAAAATAAAAATTAAGTTATTAATTGACTTTTAAAGCCAAATCGAGCCTTAATCTTGTTTATGGGTATAATATTGTGTTTTGCCAAAATGAGCCTTAATCTTGTTTTGCCAATATTCGTGCCAAAATGCACATTTTCAGCATTTCCGTTTGTTTTGGATGGAAAGTTAACGGCGGGTGTAAAATTGATGGGTTTTTAAATAGGTTAGGTGTTTTTTTGATAATTTTAAAAGGTCAGATGCCTGTGTGTGATTTGTGTAAAAGGTCAGGTGTTATTTTGAAATTTTCCCTTATAACTAAACCAAATCGAATCAAATCGAGCCTTAAGTCTCGATCAATAACTAGTATCGATTGATAGATATATAAGTTAAATGAAATGCATGCATGAATCAAGAAATGTATGATCAATGAAGATTTATATAGATAGAGGAAAACAATTAAGGGTTGGCTTGATGAGCAAATGACAAATTGTCATTTCTTCTTTTATGACTCATGTTTAATCAAGGTGTTTTTTTTTTCTTTTTTTCATTGAATGTCTAAGCAAGTTTTTACGAGCGAATGAAAAATATTGTGTTACACTTGTCATCAAACTCTTAAATGGTCCTAACGGGCTAGAGGTCTCGTATCACTGTTACATCTCTGGTATGCCCCAATTGCATATGACAACGTAGCACAATCGATATATGGTACATGAGATTGTATGACAAAGCAACTCGATTGTAGAATATGGAGACAAAATAATGAATGAGAAATACAAGAATCAAATGCAAATGTTGGTCTCATTAATCTCGTATTCATTGGATGATAAACCACACTTCCCGAAAGTAAAATTTCTTATTTCTTTTGACTTTAATTGAAGGACTTATTTAAAGAATTCACCTTAAAAAGTTCAATATTTATACTTATCTAAGATGTTGAATTCTAAAAGAGAGAATAAATAAATCTATACGTTTGTGCAGAGTATACGTTCTACCGTAATTCCTGTAAGGCGGAGCGCCATACAAGATCTCTGGGTCCGTTATTATTATGATCTTTCATACACCTTTCTCCGTTTCACATTCCAATTCATTAATGTAAAATACCTCTTCACGTTCCAATTTATATATTCTCGCAAAAATAAAAAGGTCTTTCTTTAAAATAACAAGGATATTTTTTCTTATAATGAAGAAACTTTCATTCATCACAAAAGATTAAAAAGCAAAAATGAAACCGAAAGATTGATGGGACCTTATAAATCTACCTTTCAAGAGGAACATGGGGCCACAAACAAAGAGGAAATGTGGAACAGAAACAGCCCTGCCGGGGTTCGTCCCGTCCGTGGACTGAATCAAAACGACGTCAGAGCCAAGCTCGCCGCATGTGGCGGCGCTAATGACGGTGTTTTCAGGGAATAGCTCACACCCATTTTTGCTACACCGTGCATGGCGGTCGGTGGTGGCTGAGGAGTATCCTTTTTCGCAGTCTACCCATAAGAACTGGCCACCAAGGTCGAGAGTTAAGTTTTCCGAGACTTGAGGAGTCCTCTGGTTGAGTTGGGTAGTGTATAGGAGGGTAGAAGGGTCTTTTTGAACAGGGAGGAGGAGGGCATGGGGGTGGAAAGAGTTTTTACCTTTAGCTTGGGTGGGTGAGAGAAACAGGAGAGAGAAGAAGATGAGAGAGACGAAATGGAAGGAAGAAGCCATGTGAGGGATGAGTGTTTGATGAATGACTAAGAGAGTTGATAATTTGAAAGCCCATTGGCCCGTTATATAGGAGAAATTTTTCATTGCCGGGTGTTCCGTCACCCGGGCTGACGTGGTATCCGAGCGGACTCATCTGAGCCGTTCAAATGTGTATTGAACGATCTAAATTGAAATATTTTCTCACCTCTCACCCACACACTCTCTCTCTCTCCTCTTTCTCTCTTCTTTTTCTCTATCTAAATTTGAACCGTCTAAAACTAAAATGAACAATCCGAATACACGTACCGAATAGGCACTACGTAATATCCGCTCAACACTGAAAAATTTATCATTGTATAGCTGTCTTCGGAATGGTAAGAAACGCTTGGCAACACTGAAAAATTTCAAAATAAACAATTATTTGGTTGAAGAAATCGAAAGATCGTGTTTAGATTAGAACTCCATTCCATTAAATTTTTTATTTTTTATTTTTTAAATTAAGAGAGAGTACACTTGTCCAATTAATTGGAAGATGAATCAATTTCCATGTCCAGCAAATCCTCTCCATGTGGATCCAATTTTTTCCTCCCAAGAACAAATCTTTATTTTCTACCCATACGAAACCCTCACTCTTAATTACATAAAAAGGCTCATTCCATTGTAGTTTACATTTGTATATACTTAGGTATAATAGATATGATAGGAGTATTATATTTTTTAGTTTCGGACCATATCTGTTTGCTTTTCTGGTTCTTCTCGTAGACTCTGTTACACGATTGATCTTGCGATATTTTAGCTTTAAAAAACTAGCCGTTACAGTGAGGGCGTTAGCACGCTTGTAAAACTTCTTACAGTATTAATTTAGTACTCAAGCGATTTGGAATATACAGTATAGTTTTTCTAGTGACAGAATGCGCGCAGATGGTCAGGAGATGACTTTAGTTATAAGGATTCGAAATGTTTGAATGGCTCAAATACTTTGGTTGAAAGTAATTATATAGTGTAGATGGGTCTCATATTTGGAGATTTGAATGCCTAATTATTAATTTGATAAGATCAAAACAATTGGATTCCCCCCCCCCCCCCCCCCCGATGCCCAGCTGTACCGCAGTGCCAATATTATACAAAGGGGAGGATCAAGGTCAAGCAACCACAAATACATGACCCATTCAATTCTATGTTGGAGTGCACAATATTGAATTAGGACACAGATTATTCAGTATCCTGGGGATCCAAGAATGCTGTCAAGCGGCTCCTGTCAAGTACCTTACTGATTGGGTGCAGGGTGCATTTAGATCGTCAAAAAGTGTTTTCACGGTCCGAATAAAAAACAAACTCTTTTAGGTCCAAGAGTTTGTTTTTAATTCGGACCATTAATTACTGACATAAACGATCCAGATACGCTCGGCAACTCCCCCGATATGGAATTAGGCGTGGGTATCGGGAGGTGCACCCCTAGAATTTTATAAAATTTCAATTATCCTCTATTGCGCTTGCCCAAGTTTAGAAATTTTCATTTGTTCCCTAAACTCGTCTTTCAAAATCTAATAGTATTTAAACTCCCCTTATCCCTAGGATAGTACATCAATTAGGATTTCTCGATTTAAAAAGTTTAATTAGATCGATGTAGTTTACTCCCCTCGAAATTCAAATAATTAACTTGCTCTTTGAAAATTTTCCTGATAATTTTCATCTAAACGTGGTTTCCCTCGATCAAAAATCGTGGCTCTTGCAAGAGAGCCCCTAACTAAAGTTCCTCTCTTTCAAATTTGGCCTCTCCAATCAATCATCTATTTTTCCCCTTGTTTTGGGTTTGAAGTTTTAACCAATAGGAGCTCATGAACCAATATAAAATGATAATTGATTTTTTGATAATTCATATAACTGGCCAATTTACGCTCACTTCGATTAATTTTGAGGACTCAATCCTCCCGTCCACTTACGTAAAGCTTGATTAAAACCAAAATAAAGCTGCATATAAGATGATAGTACTTATCTTTTTAAATTGGCAAAGAAAAAATATATATATGTGTGTCAATTATCCCATATTGTTTGGACTTTTTCGATATTTGTGTCAGTTTTCAATCGTTTGTATCTTCCAATATGAATCTCCAACAATATGCAATATGGATCTTATTTGATAGTTCTCGATTAGATCTATAAGATAAAGTTTTCAAAATTATAAAAAAATATCATAAATTGGGAGATATAAGAGTTTAAAGAACGGCACGAATATCGAAAAATACCAAAGATTTTGAGACGGATTGAGTGTATGCTCGATAACGGGTACACAGACGATTGAGGAGGGAAAAAAGTTTACAGGATCATTATCTGTGCAGAAATGATTTGTGCACAGCAAGCTGTGCACAACAGCCGTTTTCTCCCTCCTCGGGTCACACAAAGATGATCGGAGCCGCTCATTTTGTTGGCTAAATTCTGAAGTGATTTTGGGTGTTTTGTTAACGCCTCTAACGATATCGAACGAAGCTCATTTTTTGCAGAGACCTTAAACGACGTATTTTGAACAAAATGAGCGGCTCCGATCATCTTTGTGCGACCCGAGGCGGGAGAAAACGGCTGCTGTGCACAGCTTGTGCACAGCTCTTATCTGTGCACAACTCAAAGAAAGAAAAAGACCAAGACCTCCAACCAAGGGGGCAGGATTCTCTATGCCAAAATCCCATGTTATTCTATGTCATTGGATTTCAAGTACATTAAAAGATTACACAATCTAACAGCCGGAAAATTCCTCCACACAGAGATTTTCGGGACAGAGGAGATTGAACCCCAACCAAGGTTGGAGTTAGAACCAGAAAATCATAAAATAGAAAGAGAACACAACATTAAATTCGGATAGTTCTGATAGCATCAAAACATCTCTTGAGCTTGCCTGCCCAGTAAATATTGAGCTTTAATTGCCTGATCACAAATTTTAATTAGGCTGTTGCTTTTGTCCTTTCCTTTTTTCTTAACGTCACTTCTTTATAAGTGTATTTTTATACCAAAAGTACATTTACAGAGAAATGACGTTAACAAAAAAAAAAGAGTGGCAAAATTATTTCTCCCACGGGAAAAACTGTACAAACACGAGTTTAAAGAACTTGGTCTGATTCACAATCAAAGTGACTCTCTAGGCATGGAATGCAAAAAGTCAGAACAACTAGATTCCCTCACCAACAATGAGGAACTAAATCCAAACATAGAAGCAGCCAAATCAAACTCCAAAAGATGATCCTCCAACTGGTAGCCACCCATCACAATCGAAGCCTCTGGACTCGAACCCCCATCCACAAACCCCAAGCACATAACTCCTTCACTCACCTCCAGCATCGAGTTCCTCCCATGTATCCTCCACCTCACCATCTCGCTCTGCATCACGAGATCGACCGCCGGCGCCGCGGGCCCCACACGGGTTTTTCCGATCCCTCTAGAGCTGAAGCAGACCCCGAACGGCGCGACGGATGCAACTCTAGTCATGTTCGCCGCGGCTGCAGCCGTAACATAAGCTTTTGTGAATGCCTCGTAGATTGTGGTCTCCATGGTGGTGTAAGGGACAATTGTGCTCAATTTAGTCCCTCCGTTTCCCTCATGGTCCATGGACAATTTTGAGGTGTTGAGTGACAATCTCTTGCCATTTATCTTGATGGACTTCACGTTGATGTAATAGTCCTCTAATGTGCCCTCTTGGTTGGAAATAAGGGGCGTGTACGTTAGTGAATTCGACGCATCGGATCGAAGAAGCGGGACCCCTTCACCAGAGACAATAAAACCGTCGTTGGAGGAGAGGCAGGCGGCGAATTTCTGGTGGACGCCGCGGAAACTAGTGGCTATTTGTGATGGTAGTGAAATTCTAGTCCTCCCGAGGCCTAACATCCCTTTGGCACCACTTGCTAGTCCATTCACTAGCAATGGGGGTGCACACGAAAATAAAAACTGATCAACGGTGGCGATCCGATCCGATTGGTCAACGCATTCGACGGCCAGGATGTCTTCGGCTAGATCCCCACGTAAGGCCGCACGTGTTATGGTGTTCACCGTGTTGAGAGTACAAATTCTGCCACTGCCACACCCAGTGGCCTTTGCCCTCGAGCACTGGAGGGAGCCACTGGGGATAAGGCGGTGGGATGATGATGACACGTGTCGTGAGGCACAATCGAGCCAGGGAAATGAACCGCTGAGATCAACTACGAGCTTGGTGGGGGCCATTGGAGTGCCCGTATACAGATGGGTCAAGTACTGACGTGTTGATGGATCTTTGGTCAGTGGAAGGATTAGAGCATTTTGTGATGTGGGTTTATGAGCAAAAGAGGAAATGATGAGAGCGAATATGAGGAGGAGTTGGAGAGAGGAAGCCATGGAAAATCAACTAGAAGGACTGAAGAGGGGAGAGAGAGAGAATGAGAATGAGACGCAGCGGCTGGGTAGGTTTTGACTAATCTAAAGTAGTACGGAGTAGTAAAGTACAGAAATTGTGGTTGTGGATAAGGACTTGGGAAGAATGACCTTTGGCTGACTAGATTTGTTTGGAAATTAGATTTTGCACCCTTTGAGTATTATCCCACATTCACTTTGTGCTAAAACAAAAATGATACTCACACAACAATCTAAACACAATATCAAACACAACTTCTCACATACATGTGAGCTCCACATACTACTATGTGTGGACCCCACATGCATATGAGAGATTGTGTAAATTGTTGTGTTTTAATCGTTGTGTGAGTAGCATTGTTGGTTCTAAAAACTTTAACTCACATTTTTTTTTTTATCCCCCATTCGTCTGATATTCGAAAAAAAAAGAGTTTTTGTCGTGAAGGCGGGATTGATTATAATGAAGGGTATTTAAAGCACGGTGCTTCTAGGTAAAGGATTACAAAATATGAAGTTTATGGTTAGATGTATGCGATATGTACTTTGACATATTGAATGCTAGTTTTTTGTTTTTTTTTGGTAATGTTTACGATGAAAAAAAAAATTGTAGCTCAATTTTGTGGTGTTTTGGAATTCGCTTGGCGGAAAATTTTTCTTTGAATGTGAGAGTTATTCAACTTGAGTTATGAGAAAGAATAGTATATTTTTATTGTTTTAGTTATTAATTAATCGATGTCTAATTTTTTGTGCGAACAAAGTTACGTAATTATTCTTCATTTTGCCCATTTTCTATGTGCTTCTCTCGTTTGGAACTTTATATAAAATCAAACTTTGATCAACTAGTCCTTTGAATCAATGTCATGTGGCAAAGGCGAACAATACTAGTTCATTGAGGTAAAATAACAAAACTTTTATAGTTTAGGAACCAAATTGAGAACAGCTAAGAGTGAATGGGCTACTTCAAAAATTGGTAAACACTTAAGGGGGTGCATCATTGATTCAATTCTTTTACTCCTTTTCGTCCCTAGTTCCATATATGGTCCCACTATGGGAGATTGGGAGGTAGCAACATCTATCCACTTCTTCCTCACGTGGATGAAGTGCCACATATATATATGTTTTTAATGTGCAAAGACATATCCGAAGCATATTTTATCACTTTTTTATCGTTTGCAGTTTCTTTTTTCATTTTTATCCCGACAGTTAAGTATTCGAGTCAACTTACGCACACAAAACCTAATCCCTTGTTCGGTTCAATCAAAAGTAGGCGATCCACACCAGAAACATAGGGTTTCAAAAAAATTATTTTCCGATAATCAGACGTAAAAAATCGAACTCTTGTCAATTACACAGAAAATAAACCTATAAACTAACTCGACCAACCTTGGGGCTTCGTTTGCAGCAAACCTGTCACACGTTATGTCAGCTATGGGTTTTAGAAGATATCCACACCATATCCAATAGTACATTTTTTCTGGTTCTAAAAATATCCACTGGTTATGTCAGCTATGGCTATGAACCAAAAATGGCAAACGCAGAGATAAGCACTTCCTTTGCATTGATACGTGCGCAGAGACAAGAATTCCTAAATATTTGAAATCTTCCATACCAAATCTGTCCACGTTTAAATGCCAAGGAAGAGTTCAAATTAGGAAAGTGATTTTGTCACTTGTCTTTTTTTTAACGGCACTTTTCTTTTTTTACAAAACAAATCACCAAATAGACACATAAATGGAAGTGCTGTTACAGAAAAACAAAGTGGCAAAATCACTTCCCTCAAATTATTTGATAATTTAAGTTGTGGAATAACTAATTATCTATTGAATGTCTGAGTTAGTACACGCTATATTTTTTGTCTTCAGATAAGTACCAAAATGCCTCTTATTATTCCGCTAAAAATACTATTTAGACAACAAATCAAAAGAAAATGAGTCGTTTTAAATAGTGATATTTTTAGACTAAAATACTGTCTAAACGATATTGTAAATTAAGTCCACAATACTCCTCTACAAGCAATCTTGCATTCAGTGTTTAGTTTGAATTTTAGGATAAAATTTTAGAACTCAAAATTTTATCTTATAATACGCAAAAGGACACAAATTAGAATTCAAAATAATCTAAGATAAAATTTTAAATGAGCAATTATCTCATAAACTATCATTAATCATTCATCAATTTTTTTAAAGCAAAAAGACACAAAAAGCTGGCTTTTTTTTTTTTCTTCCTGTCTCAATGAGAGAAATCGGAAAAATATAGAAGTGTATATCCTTTAAATTCTTACATCATATATTTCGTTTCTACATTTTTATACTTTTTTCATTCCTCTCGTCGATCCAAAAAATGTGTCTATTATTCAATCTAAAACTAAGATTTAAGAAAAAAAATAATTAAAAAGACCGTTTTCAAAAAGTCCCAGTACTTTATATTCCTCCTCAATTCTTTTACTCAAAAACACAGTCTCGGACTTGGCTAAACTGGACCTTCGAGGCCTGCCTTCCAACCACAAACTGAATCCAATTAATTCAAGGGGCTCTCTCTCTCTCTTCTTCATAGAATCTTTCTTGATTTTTGAAATTTTTATTCATAATTCTACACTTTTAACGAAATGTAAAATACGTTCTGCTTAAAAAGAAAACTGAGTTTAATCAATAACGTAATATTGGTTCGTTGATCGTGTCATTTCCGTATCAAAAATAATTAATAAAACAGAATAATTACTACTACCTAAAAGATAGCGGTAAGTATCCGAGTAATTATTTAGGTAGTAATTATTCTGTTTTATTAATTATTTTTTATACGGAAACGACACGATCCAAAAAGTGAGAGATTTATAAGAGAAAAGATCTAGGGTTAAATTGCAGTTGTTCTAATTAATTTCTAACTTAATCCAGAAAGAGATTTGATTGTTTGATTCCTAAAATATTTAAAGCTGAATAAAAATAAGCAATAAAAAGTGAGAGAGAGTTTATGAGAGAAAAGATCTAGGGTTTCGAATCCACTCGACCCATTGGAACAATTTCTATACGATGATAAATGTTAATTATTCGAATCAATCCGGACATCGTTAAGGTTCGTAGGCTCTTATGGTATCGCCTAAAGATATTTATGAATCACCAAAGAGCATGGGGTATCACCGCCTGACATGAACCGTCTTACTAATACGACCCGTCTCTATGGCACGGATCGTCTAATAGCACGGTGCGTCTTACGGAGCATAACCCATCTTACTCAATTATCATAAACAATTAAGAACCGTTGTATGAACGTGCATAAAAGCCTAGAAAATCATGCACAAGATTTGATAGAGAAAATTAATACCGCAAATAAATTCTCAAGTCATACAACAATGATTCGAATAATACAAACCCTAAAACAAAATATAAACATTGTTACTAGGAAGTTGAGCTTCATCTACGCCCTAGAAAAGGGATTAGCCAGACATCGGAGTCCGTGACCAACTTCTATTCTGTTCCAGCCGAACTGTTTCTCTTTTTGCCTTGTAGTGCGTCCGAAAGTCCACCTCTCTGTTGTGCTGCTTGTCTTTTTATATCTTGTCGTAGCCGACCTTCAGTAGCAGCCCCATTTCCTTGCAAAAGCCCCGTAGAAATATCGGTAATTTGGGCCCAGCTTTAGTCAGAATAACAATTAAACATTAGGCCCATTCCATGCTTCTCAGCAACTAAACAAAGCCCATTTAAAATGTCAAAACCTCCAAATACCTACGACACAAAAATTGAGCATTAATCTCCGGAGTAACAACATAAATGGACTTAGCAAAAATAAATTAGGGGGCGCATATGTGAACATTTACGCGCCTATCATTCTTCTCGACAAGAAGAATCGAAAAAATAAAAAATTGTGACTTTACATTAGTATTTTTAAAAATATCCGAGAAAAAAAAATATTCAAAAACTGACTTTTTAAATTCAAAGAGCTCAACTCCTGCATATCTACCTTAGTACCATGAAGCTAACAAGAGTGCCGATGTTTTGGCTAAATCAGCCCTTGCATTACCTTTTGATTTTCTTGTTTTGGGTGCAATTCCTACTGTTAATTTTCAAGACCATGTAGGGGTTAAATATCTCAAGACATCGGTTGCTTAATCTAATTTCGTCACTTATTATTGCAAAAAAGTAAAAGACCAAAACAACTAAACCAAAAAAATTTATATGACCTGAGTTAAATTCAGGAAATGCATCTGTATTTGTGAAAAAACTATTAGGCATCCTTACGCAATATCACGTGATGCTTTAACATTCTTTGCAATCACTCATTCACGTGAAGTTTACGGTCGTACAATACAACTCTCATTAACGCAAAATGGTAAATGACTGATTTGTGTTGAGCAACACGTGACGACTCTACCCAACCACTCAATAATTGTTTTTAATGGTACCCTAATTCTTAGATTGTGTTCTTATGAATTTAACTTAAATTTGGAAGTTCTGTTCTTATTTGAATTTTTTTTCGCATTTATTAGTTTTATGCCGAACTTTTGTGGGTTATGTATTTGTCTCGAAGAGAGGAATCGAAAAAGTAAAATTTTTTTTTACTTTTACCTAGGTATTTTGAGAAATAACAACTTTTTAGCCAAAAAAAAGTTAAAAAAAAATTAAATAAAAACAAAATTCTCAAATTTAAGTTAAGTGTGCACGATTCTTTCATGTTTTACATTACTTTCACGTGGAATGACACTTGGCCGCAATAAATTGCCATTGGCCGCTTGAAATTACATCTCGCCACGCAAAATTGATAGGCGTGATCACTGTGGACTATTCTTTAGTGTTTTACATTACTTTTAATTGCGTGAAATTACATTTGGCCGCAAGTAATAACCATTGGCCGCCTTAAATTACATGTGGCCGCTAAATATTGATAGGCGTGATCACTATGCACGATTTTTTTGTGTTTTACATTATTTCCGTTTGGAATTACACTTGGCCGCAATTAATCACCATTGGCCGCTTAAAATTACATCTGACCGGTGCTTTACATTACTCATGCGTGAAATTACACTCGGCCACAATTAATTACCATTGACTGCTTCAATTTACATCCGGCCGCACAATATATCAACTCAGTTCATAACAACACAGCCCGATTTTTATTTTTTTGATCATTAACACAGCCTGATTTGTGCGGCTACTGTTTTCCTAGAGGAGAAATTTCTTGATTTTTAGTGGGGAAGGAGCCATCCCCCATAACAACCGAATCAACCGATCTCTAGAAAACCAATCAGTCTAGTGCTGACCAACAATATCAACAATAGCGGATCAAAAAAAAAAAACAATATCAACAATATATACGTCCATATATACTTTTACTTTAATATATTCCAACTATACGAGCCACAAGAATAAGAGAGAACTCGCTCAGTCTCTCAGATTCAGTGATATTCTTGAACCTTGGTCGAGGTGGGTCTATTTCTCCCGGCTCTTTACTTCGTCGTATAAACAATCTGACACTTTTTTGTTTTTTTGTTTTTTATCTAAGTGATTGCCTATCTGTATGTAATTGTATTCGTACT
>BPLS01011592.1:0-11569 GCA_019656275.1 Rhododendron kiyosumense | reverse complement strand
CATTTAGAAGTTAAAGATTCAATTGTCTTCTTTTTCAAAATAAAATTGGATTTTAGTTTGGAATTTTTGAAAATGTACAGAGTGAAAATTTTGTGAAACGTTGCTACACCTTTTCACATGAGTTGTGACTTTATATAAATGGTTGTAACATCCATTAAATATTTGGGGTGTATTCGTTTGGGAAAGATGTGATTGGTAGGAAGGAATGTGAAATATGGGGTACCTCCAAACCGATATTCTATTATTCCATACTATATTGCTATCTTTATCTCTACACATTCTCTTCCTAGAATGGCAAACCGATATTATATTATTCCACAGAAATAGAATTTCAGTCATTGGTTCTTTTACATTTGCTAAGTGGATATTCTGTCTGTCTTCGTTTGTGCAAACGCAGACAAAAAGAACCTAGAATTCGGATTAGATTTATCTTGAAGGAGGATTTGATATAACTCGATGCACACCTTCTGGTGGAGGCAAATACTGTCTTTAGAAAACCTTTCTTCTAACGTGACTCGATTTGCTTCTTCCGTTCCAAATTCTAAAGAGACGATACCATCACATTGGTCTGAAGACCGGATTACCGACATTCTATAATGGCATATGTAGACACCCTATTCTGGACTGTCCGGATCAGCACGTTTGCGGTCTTTTGTTACCCCAGTGATGACAAACGGTTGAGAACTCTCCGAGGTCGATGGAAGGTCAGCTTTCAGTGTCGGACCCTCCTCTTTCGAACCATTTCAAACCCATTCAGACCTTTCAAATCCAGAGCCAAATAAGCTTCAGCAAAACCATACCTTGCTTACGCCACCTCCTTCTTGGCGTGCGCCAGGAATTTGCCACATGTCGGACATCGACCGTTGACTGAGTTTGACCTGGCGCACGGCAGCTCGTAGGTGGCGTACAGAGGGTCAAGGCCGGTCAAATCACCGCTTTTCTGTCACGTGCTCGAGACTTTGTAACCACCACAGTACAGTGCAGAGCCCCCTGATCATTGCATTCTGCAGGGGACGTCCCCCTCTCTCTCCTACACAACCCATCACCTAGTCCCATATATTTAATGCATGGGAGGCTCCTCTTCTAACCTAACCAGCCCCTAACCCCAGTTGATCACCCTGATCTCAATCCCTCTCTCTTCTATAAATGCAACCCCTTGCATTCATTTGCAAGGGTTAGCTACATTAAACCCTCCAAGTTCATTCCCTCTCTTCTCTCTTGTTCTTGCTCTCCCATTGTAAGAGTGAGAGATAGAGAAGCCTCATACCCCCCTCCCACTGATCAGTTACTACCTAGCCTCCATCTTCAACCCCCAAAGCTCAACCATCCTTCCATCCCTTTGCACCAAAGGTAAACCACCTTTGTGCTGCTTTCTGTTTCCAGCCCCTGAGGGGAACCAGAAGGGTTCTAGCTAGTAACTGATACTAGTCCAGACCCCTCTCTGGTAGAATAAATCAGTCGCAGAAGGCTATCCATGGCGCACGCCAGCTACATCTAGCCGTACGCCACCTTTGGCAGTATGTGCACTGCTGGCGTGGGGATCATGAGGAGCCCATTTATTGCTCATTTCCTTTATGTCATCACCTTCCAGCATGCTAATAACCAGTTTATTGCTTTTGCGCACAGTAGAGTCATTTGAATGTAGCTTTCAATACTCGTACTTTTTTCTGCTTTCAAGGCCTCTGGGGTGTTTCTGGTCATGTTCCAGAGCCCAGATGATGTAAAGCCAGACCCTGGTTTGCAAGCATGGCGTACGGCCCCCATGGGGTGGCGTACGGCATGTTTGATACAGATCAGCGCAAGGCCCTTACATCATGGTTCCATCTTGGCCTCTTATTCCTCCCCACTCTGTTTATGGGGTCTGCCTTGCTATTTTCATGGCTCTTAGCCATTCCGTATGTCTGTATTTTCACTTAAGCTGTTTTATAAACTGCGTGGTTTGTTCTGTGTGTGCACTGGTCCATTCCAGAGCCCAGAGGGTCGAGAGTAAGAGCTGTGAGAAATCAGCAGGGTAGTGTACGCCAGCTTTGATGTGGCGTGCGCAGGGTCTGTTGGCGTGCAGTGGCCTGGCCATTGCGTGCCAGCACGTTGCCTGCTCAAGCACCCGACGAGCAGCGTACATCATCCCATTGAACTCTTTGCGGTGCTTGTTCTCAATTTATGTTTTTACGTTTAAATTCAATTCAAGCAAGCAAACCATCATCCATAAACATTTTGTCATATAAATTGCAAGCTGTTACAGTATTAATCCCCATTAACTGTTCCCCCGCCCTAACTGGCTAAAAATGATCAAATGAGAGAAAAATGTAAACGTTTTACAAAATGCCCGAGTAGAGACCGATCTCCGGATTGGGAGAGAGGGGGTGCCATAAAACCCTTCCTCTCTCGTAACCTGGCTCCCGAACCTCAGATATCGAAGGTGACGACGGACCAGTCTACGCCTTTTTCAAATCAAATCAAACTCTTTTTCGAATCAAAGCAAAAAGCAGCAAGCGTTCTCGAGTTCGGTTCCTTGGGTGCCTCACCGCTAAAACCCGAGTGGCGACTCTGAATCGAAGCGTTTCGCCGCGCCGTTTTCCAAAGGGGCCGCAAACCAAAATCGGGCGATTTTTTGGGGCGTGTGCCCACAGCATAATGATCTCATAAATGGACAACTGGAAATGTATGAGAAAGAGGTGTCTTTGTTCTCAGGGTGATTAATAAAACATTGAGTTTTGAATGTGTTGGTCGAAGCATCGTTACGGTGCAGCATGCTACAATGCTACTCCCATGCTAAACAAATTTTCCTGTTATTTTAATTCTGGAAATTGAAGTTTCATTACTAGCTGTTTTGTTCCTTTCTTTCCGGAAAAAATGACAACTCAGGACGTGTTTTGATAATTAATACCCGTCAAGGATATGCTAAAAATATTTGTTAATGTTAAAAATGTCTTTTAACGGTTATTAATTATCAAAACACACCATTGACCGTCATTTTTCCTTCTTTCTGACTTGAAGAACTTTACACGTACCGATCATTTGGTTTGCAACGGAAACGACAAGAGTAATTGGCACTGCTTGAAGAATCGGCTTATGAGAAGGCTCATTGGTCAGGTTTGACTAGTACAGTTGTATTGGATCTGATGTCTCGATCTCCAACTTACAATCACACCTGTTTCCCTTAAATATAATTCATGCTTAGCCTAGTTTGTTTTGTGGAGGTGTGTAACCCTTGGGGTTAAACCAAAAAGGTGCGAGGAAGTGTCATCATATATTGAGGATATGTGACCTATGGGGTTAAATTGAAAGGTGTGACCACTAAGCTCAAACTAAGCGGTGTGACCATTGTGGTTAAATTGAGATTTGTGGCTGTTGATTTTATGCCTAGAGACGTGACCCTTGGTAAATAAGTCACGTAATTATTGGTGACTAAGTCACATATCTTTTGACCTTCTAGAAAAGTCACTTTGGCCAAAAAAAAAAACAAAAAGGAAACACCAAAAGTGTAAATTCTTGTTTCGGATTTTGTGAAATTCAGTTTCCATGGACTCAGAAGATCCGTTTGCTAAGTCTGAATTGGCATAAAACTGAAATTGAAATATTTTAGTTTCTACGATCTTGAGTGGTTGATAATTATCAACTACTCTCCACTAGATACTTTTGAATAAAGTGAAATTGATTTTTATGCTATGGAGAATATCCAGTGTTGAATCTACAAAGAAACTTAGAATGCATGCTGTAGTTAGCAAAAAATTTTCCGAACATGAGTAAAGAGTTACTGTATGGGGTGAGTTACCCAATGTGGGGGTTATTTCTTACTAATGTGTCTTGAAATACAAGAGATGAAGAGAAAGTTTTTGACATCATTTGTATTATGTCACAAACTACGAAAATTATATTGATAAATTCTGAATTAATTTCAGAATTGTGCGGGAAGCAATAATTATAATTTCCACAATGTTAAACTTTTGTTGCACTAATGGAGATGTCCAACTATACTTGAAGAATAAAGTATTGTGATATGAGTATCCAATTTAAAGTTTTAGAATCCAAAGTTGGATTTACTTTTGGGGAAATTATACTTTGCCCCCTTAAACTATCACCCGGCCACACTTTGCCCCCTCCAACTACTCAATCGAACACTTAACACTTAACTCCCTCTAGGACTGTTTGGATCTGTCCCACTTTCACTCTCATTGCCTTCACTTTTTTCAATGTCACTACTCAGATTTACCACATCATTAACCATATTTAACTCTGCATTCTCCACATAAATAGATATAGTTTCTCTATCATTATGAATAGCAAACATGTCCCACACCTCAGCATCAGTCTTTAATTAACTCTCTCAACCCACCATCCAAATCACAATCAGCGAGCTTATGATATATATATTGCAATTTTCTGAATACTCTAAGTCCTTAATCATGCTTATCAGCTCAAAATACGACATTAGGTCTTCGTCTACATTTCCTATGAACTCAACCTTGCCCATTGAATACTTTTTTGCTGGCACCACAAACATTGCATCAGACATCCTAAGATCCAGTAAACAAATCGAAAAATAAACAACTTTAGCATGTAATTTTCATTATTTAAGTAGCAAGTGGTAAGTAAACAATTAATTAAAACTCATAAGTCAAGGGATATCCAGTATACAAATTAAAAAAAATAAAACTTTAGCATGCAATTTTTCAATATACAAGTACCAAGTAAACAATAAATTAAAACATGTAAGTTAAAACATGTAAGTCAAGGGATACAAAACAAAACACTACTTTACCATTCTCAACCACTTTTTTGGCCGACATATGCATAGTAGTGTATGTGTGTATATATATAAAAGTATGCATTTGGGACCACATTCACAAACAAACAACGCGAAGTGTCAAAAGCCCCACCTCACCCACAGACCATTGATTACTCCACCTTCCACCAACAAAGCATTCAATAGTCAACTCACTTTACAGCTTTCAACAGTTCAAAGGAATTGCAGAGAAAAAAAAATAGTTCAAAGGAATCATACCTCTAAGATCAGATGCAGTGCCAGCTCCCACATTTGGGTTGTCTAAGTTCGACTTCAAATTTGATTGCCCACTTAATTTTAAGTAATAAAAACAAAAAAAAAATCAAAAATCAAAAAAGTAATCCTTTCTTTCTATTCACTTTGCAAGGAAAAGAGGTCTCTCAAGCCTTGTTTATCTATCTTGAGCCCTCTGTCAAGAACTAATCTAGACAATGGTTAGAAGGGGAAATTTCTAAATTATTATCCCCACACTAAACTAAAGAAACTTCTTCATGCCAGAACAAATTAACTAAAGAAATATTGATAGAGACCACAAAACAACTTCTTGTCCTTTCTTGTTTTTACCATTTGTTCTTAATTTCAACTTTTGATTTGTCCAGTTGGGGATGACATCTTAAAAGTGCAGTCCTTGCAATCTGATTTGGGTACAATTGAAGCTACCACAAACAACTTCTCAAATGACAACAAAATTGGTGAAGGTGGATTTGGTCTAGTTTACAAGGTTTTTTTTTTTTTTTCCTGCAAAAACCGTTTCAAATTTGCTGAAGTTGTCCTACTTTGGATCTATGAGTTTCACGAGATGTTTTGTTTTCTTAGGCTTTATTTCCAGATGGCCAAGAGGTATCTGTGAAGAGGCTATCTCAAACCTCAGGACAAGGTGTACAAGAATTCAAGAATGAGGTGGTATCGGTTGCTAAGCTCCAGCATAGAAACCTTGTGACTTGTGAAGCTACTCGGATTTTGCTTGGGAGGAGAAGAAAAGACACTCATTTATGAGTTTGTGCCCAACAAGAGCCTCGATTACCTCTTATTCGGTTAGGCAATCTAAACGCCTCTTCATTACTGCTCCTTGTTACTAATTCCCATTGCTATTGATAACGAATCCCGGAGTCCATTAACATATTAACTCTCAAACACAAAGCATAGCGGAATGGTACACAATGCGAATCGTGTGTTGAGGAGCATTGCAGGCGCATGCTCGGAGATGGAACCACTTTAACGGGTTCTTTTGCTTGTGTCTCAATTTCGAGAAACGAAATAACATTATACAATTTTCCCAAGTCTAGTTCTTTACTTCTAACTTGAACTTGCATTTCAACTCATCAATGCACAGACCCACAAGAGCAGGAGAAGCTTGATTGGTCAAGACGTTACAAGATTATATGAGGGGTAGCCCGGGGGATGTTGTACCTTCATGAAGACTCCCGGCTTAGAATTATACACCGTGATCTCAAAGCTAGCAATATCTTGTTAGATGCTGATATGAATGCAAAAGTTTCAGATTTTGGCACGGCTAGGATCTTTGGAAATGATCAAACTCAAGGAAACACAAATCGAGTCGCTGGAACATTGTAAGTAGTCTCCCTGCATTTCGTTTGTTTGTTTTTCTATAATTTGCATTAACGGGCACTGACTTATAATTTGCATTAACGGGCACTGACTTATAATTTGCATTAATGGGATTCATCAAAGACATGAGCTATTATGCCTGGCTGCTTAATTTTTTTGAACAACGAGTGTCTAACTGCTTAATGACAATTCATGGACTTTACTAGTCAGGATTTCGACACTTGCTTCTCTGAGCAATAGTCCTTTTCTTCACTTACTTTTCTTGATTTACCTAATTTCTCTTTCATCAATTCTTGACATATTTTGATAGTTGGAAGGATAGTAGTTTGTTAAATCAACTATAATCAGGAAAAATAAAATTAGTAGTGTCATGGAAAACATTTGTTCACACCCCAGGGCTAAACCTTTGTTCACACCCCCTCTGTCAGCACTACAAGAAAAATTCAATTGGGTGACAAATGAAAATCGTCATAAATTGCATGTTTTTCGTCACAAATAATATAGGTGACGAAAAAAAATTTGTCGACTAAAGGTTGTCGAGGATTTCTACCTGGTGGCGAAATCTATTTTTCGTCACCTATAGTGCATTTCAATAACGAAATATTTCGTCACCAAAAAGTGAATAATTGGTGATGAAATTTTTTTCCTCGCTTATAGTGCTTTTGACAACGAAAAAATTCGTCACCGATGAGTCATATCGGTGATGAAAATTTTCGTCACCAATATAAGAAATTGGTGACAATTTTTCGTTGCAAAAGCTGTTTTCATATGGGAAAAGAAACCCTTCTTACTTACTCCTGCTGGGTTTTGAACCCGAGTCTCTTGAGTTTTTCACGCAAGCTCCGACCAACTGCACTACATACACTTTTCAATAAATATTTGAAATAACTAATATATAACACATATGTTAAACATGAAAATATATTTCGAATGTAATTTTGAACATTTAAACATTAAAATTAGCAATTTTAATAAACATGAAAGTTGTAGGCAATTGAGTTATTGTTCAAACCCAATTTGAATTATCTCAATTGGAGATTTTAGTAAAGAATTATGTCTGAAGTATATTTAGTGACAAAGTGTAATTCATAAATTTCGTCATGAACGGTACCCAGTTGATGACAAAATATATTTTTTGTCGCTGAAAGAGTTAAAATGGTGACGAAATTATTTTTTGTCACCAAAGTTAAGCATTTGGTGACAAAAAAAAATATTTCGTCTCTAAATTGCTCTCATTTAGCGACGAAATATATTTTTTGTCACCAAATGATTATCTTTGGTGACGAAAAATAATTTTGTCACCTTTTTAAATCTTTCAGCGACGAAAAATATATTTTGTCGCCAAATGGGTACTGTTGATGGCGAAAATATTTTTTTCGTCACTAAACATGTATAATTGGTGAAAATTGTCAAAACAGTGACGAATTTATTTTTTCGTCGCCAAATATACTCATTTAGTGACGAAATTATATTTCGTCGCCACTTTTTGGTCACCAATTTTTATTTTTCTTGTAGTGCACATACTTAATTTTTGAATTAAACCTTTGTGCATTATGACCACAATTTTTTCATGTCTGATTTTTTTCGCAAAGTACTAGTTTCCTTTCCTTTTTTTCTTCCATTAATTCATGATTAACTAATAATGGTGGCTTGTAGTGGTTACATGTCTCTAGAGTAAATAATGCATGGTTCTAGAGATCATTTCTGGCAAGAGGAACAACTTTTACCACTCGCATGCTGCAAACCTTATGAGCTACGTAAGCTTTTAGCCGTACATTATAATTGCTACTCTGTCTATCCCATATTACTAGTCTTCTATATATTCAATTTAGGGGTGTTCAAACATGTATGTTTTGTTGAAAGTTCTTAAAATTATCAGGTATGCTACGCTTACAACATTCTATTACAACATGTATACAACATGCTGACGTGGCACCGGTCTCCACCAACTTAACCCCAGCCAAAAAAAAAATTCAAAATCTCAAAATCAAAAACTAGGTTCACTTTCCCCAAATCATCATACCCATTATAGAGAGACAGCGACGACCACCCACCACCACCACTGCCTTCCCACCTCCGGCGAGAGACTCCCGGGCCTCCGGCGAACACCACTGACGGCACAAAAAAATTAGAGAAGCAACTGAAAGTATATTCAAACTATTTACCAAAAGAAAAAGTTCATTTGTATCTTTATCTGCTAAAAAGACGTGTTCAATCAGTTTATTGATCACATAGGTTTCAATTCTTAGGAAGCAGAGTCGACGATGGCGTTCGTCCATAAACTTTCTTGTCGATCTAAATAGGCACAAGAGATGAATCCGTGGTTTCGCAGATCCGACCTGGTGTCCCTAAAGGAAAAGTGGGACTCTGTTTCCACACGATCAATACACTAGAATACAATTATTATGGCAGAAAACAAGATTATTGGGGACTAACAACACAATTGACCACCAATTTTTCATCTGGGTATTGTTTAATCTCTACTCAATGATCTCTAATATGCTTTCTCTCAAACTCCTCCCTCCATGGCTCGAAGCTCGCCGTCAATGGTGTTTGAAGGAGGCCCAGGAGTCTCTCGCCAGAGGTGGTGATTGCCGGAGGTGGGTGGAGGTGGTGATGGGGTGGCCGTCCCTCTCCCTGTATTGTGTATCGATGATTTCGGTAGATTTTGATTTTTTTTGGCTGGGGTTAAGCTTGTGGAGACCGGTGCCACATCAGCATGTTGTAAATGAAATGTTATAAGCGTAGCATTCCTCTTTATTATCTCTCCTTCATAAAAAGCTAATGTCTTTAAAATTTGCGAATCTATTCATTGCACTTCCTTTTAAACGTATCCCTTAATATTGGATAACATTGGGAGTATCTTCCTCTTTAGTGCCAATATCATCGCATCCACAATTCAGTTGAGTATTGAATTGCTGCAGGCTTGGAAACTCTGGAGGGAAGGAACGCCCTTGGATTTGTTGGATCCAACTCTTGAAGGGTCTTATGCAAGAAATGAAGTCACTAGATGTATCCATATTGGTTTGTTGTGCATCCAAGATGATCCGGATGCTAGACCCTTCTATGGCAACAATAGTTCTGATGCTCAATAGCTATTCCGCTACGTTGTCACTTCCTCAACAGCCAAAATTCTTAGGCCGGAGCGGAATAGGGTCGAATATTGTTCCAGAGCTATAGTCGGACCAGTCAATACAATGGACTGTGAATGAAGCATCAATTAATGAAGTAGACCCCAGATGATGTTGTAAGCTCCATAAGCTAATATCCCATTTGGTTGGAACATTCATGACAAAAACTGACATTTGCATTATTCCCCAATTTTCAAGTTGTACGGTTATTTAATCTATTTTTAGAGTGTAGCTAGGTTATGGAAAGAAATCTTATATGGGTGCATTTATTATTTTTTTTGAGTGCGGGAGCGTTTTGTCAAGTTGTTAGTGTGATTGGCCTTTTCTGGAAAGCGACAAACCATTTGCGCTTGTAATCGTTTCAAATTACATGTATTTTTCCCTTTGGGTTTGGGTGTAAAGAGCCTAGGTGAGTTTAACTTTTTTACCAGAATACTTTCAATTTCGAAACAATTATATAGTTTGGCTCTAGGGTATTAAATCTCGTTTTCGAGAAACATAACGGTATCAATGACAAGGTCTTATATCGGCCGATAACAAACCATGTCAATCGTAAAGCTCCTATTACGCTTCAAGACGGAAAGCTCTTCTGGGTTTGGTCTCACTATTATTTCTCCTTCATATTCACTCCTGTCAGGTGACATTCGATTCAACTTTAATTGCTAGTTTTAATTATAAATATATACTCTCTTCATCTCATTTTCATTGTCCATTATTTTGTTTGTCTCTTTTATATCTTTTGTCTATATTTTTTGGTGTGGGTCTTGAAAATATGCAATATGGATCTTATTTGATAGATCTCGATTAGTTTGATAATACAAAGTTTTCAAAATTATAAAACATGTGGTTCGGTCGGGTACGGGAACATTTTTTCAAAAAAAGCAGTTTTCAGTTCAGGGCTCGGGGTGATGTTTTTCTTACCAGACCCGACCCGACCAAACCCAATCAAAAGACGAACAATTCATATAGATTACTTCGGTTTTGGTCCGACCCGACCCGACCCAAAAAGAATGGTTATTCCCACTCCTTCGGTTCGGGTTTGGGGCCAAAAAAATCGATACCCGACCCGTCCAACCCGTGCACACCCCTAGCGTAAATCATGTCGGCAAGGGTGTTATATTTTTTTCACATCAGACACACTTTCATCGACGTAAAGTGCTCGCCAAATCTACTGCTTTTTGCCGATAGAGGGGGTTTGCATCGGCAAATACCATTGCCGACATACGCTGAGGGCATGCCAACACAAGGACTTGTGTCGGCAAAACCCTGTGCCAACATACTATTGTGTGTCGCTAAACCCAGATTTTTTTGTAGTGAAAGAGATCTGTTCGAGATAGTAAGGAGATATTTGCATCAGGGGATATTCGTGATGACGAACGAAGAGGTGTTGTGTTGACATTGCAAGAGGTATTCGTGCTAATGTGGCGAGGTGTCCAGCAATGACACGTGGCGATAAATGATAGAATCTATAACTCACCTAACTGCTTCAAAGTACATGGGCTTAAATCAAGGAAAATGTATAACATAGTATTGTATACAAAAAGTTTCTGAACATTTTTGTCATTGTTAAATAAAATCATGGAGCCGCCCCTATCTCTGGTAGTAGATACCAAAACCAAGCAGCGCTGCCATTACGGATGCTGAGACACTGACACCGATTGCAATCATTTTTCCTTTATTTCCTAAAAGTTTTTTATTGTGTCAATCTTTATCTTAGTCGTGGCAATTTGATTAACAGGAGTCTAAAGGTTGTTACAATAAGGTCCCAAGACAGTCAAAAAGGGTGGGTAGTACAACTAACAAGATGTGCACACGGTAAGGCCAAATTGGACTTGCTTGTTCTGATCATTGTACGTAGGGGAATTCCAATCAGTAGTGTTGTGTACAAACTTATCAGCTTAGTACTGAATTCACTACAAGAAATATAGGCTTTCCCGGCACTCAAATCCTGGCATTTGCAAAAAACCCTAGGAATGACTAAAAAAGACACGCCGACAGCCGGAGAAAACAATGGGCAAAGTGGGTCCCCCAATTTCATCTCCCGTTCACACACAAAACGACAGTGTTTAGAATAAACCCTAGC
>BPLS01011569.1:0-11971 GCA_019656275.1 Rhododendron kiyosumense | reverse complement strand
TTTGCATAGATAACCTTATTTGTTGGTCTTTTCAAAAATTAGAAGTAAAAATTTAGACAAATAAATACAATAGATATAATTATATTGTCTAAATCTAGATACTCTTTGTTATAAAAAAAGAAAAAGAAAAAAAGAATACAACAGATAAGTTTAAGTCTAGAAAATCATACTTTGTATAATTACAATAAAATCAACAGATGTAATTATTTGTCCAAATATATACCTTGTATTATTTCAAAAGATCAACACATAAGGTTATCTCTATGAAATAAGCATTATGTATAATCACAATAAAATCAACAAATATGGTTATATGTCGTAATCTATACTATCAATTATCTCAAAGACAAACATATGGTTATTTTGCTCGAAATTTGAGTCTGTATAATTGCAATAAATAAGGAGATAAGGTTATCTGGCCAAATTTGTACCATGTACTATTCAATAAAGACCAACATATAAGTTTGTTTTACTAAAAATTTGAATTATTGAATTTTCGCAATAAAATCAACAATTATGATTATCTATCCAAATTTATACTCTGTATTATTCCAAAAATACCAATAGATAAGGTTATATTTGAAAACTCTATAATCTATATAATCACAATAAAATCAACATATATGTTTATCTGTCCAAATCTATACTCTGTATTTTTCAATAGATAAGGTTATTTTTGCAAAATATTTGGGTTGGGTGTTAGTGGGATCCAAATAGTTGGGTTTATTAGAAACTAATTATGTTTTTTTAGCACGGATAAAATTATATGTGATCAGCGCTATACAAATAAGGTTATATATGCATATTATTTGTCAACAAAAATAAAGTTATTGTGTGTTCTTTGAGTTACTTACGTACTCGTGTTACAAAATTAACACAAATAAAGTTATTTGAGTGGTATTTGTTAACTCAAATAACACTATCTATTTTTACAATACAAAAATAAATTTTTAATGTAAAAATTCACAAATACACAAGCAGATAACATTACATGTGCCACAAACAAAATGAGCAGATAACTTTAGGTATTAGGTTATCATCTTAAGAACACTAGACACATGAAGCATACATATAACCATATATGTTTTCTTTATGTGTTGTACAAAACTAAAATGTGATTTGTGTATGTTTATTTGTGTTATTATGATGACAAAGTAACACATATAAGGCTATATGTTTGTTATGTGTCACCTGAATAACATAGCTTTGTATATTTAATTGTATTATTTATGTGATGAAACAACACATGAGGTTATCTATTTGTTTGGCATTTGACACAAAGTAACACTATCTTGTCTAAAGTTTGACAATTTCTTTTCTCT
Organism: Rhododendron kiyosumense; assembly: GCA_019656275.1. Lineage (NCBI taxonomy): Eukaryota > Viridiplantae > Streptophyta > Magnoliopsida > Ericales > Ericaceae > Rhododendron > Rhododendron kiyosumense. Next base: position 10,649 of record BPLS01011569.1, on the reverse strand, counting down.
TAACAAAATTTCCAAAAATAAAAGTCTTTCAAAAAATGAAGAATCCTAGCTATAAAAAGGGAGAGATAAGTCTGGTTCAAAAAAAAAAAAAAAAGGAAGAGATAAGTACATCTTTTTATTTGTAATTTTGGAAATTATAATAAAAAAATTTAATTTCGTTAGTGTCCATTTAAAATCACACTTATGGAGAGTTGGAAGTAAAAAGTGTGTTTCAAATAGCAACTCCCAAAGAATTGCATTTGCTATGACTCCACCACACTGCACCATTGTCGCCTTCAGCCAAAGATTAAACTTTCTACGGTCAAACAAAGATTGAACTTTCAGCCAATTTTCCCCCCAATCTATTTTGCAATCTTAAAGAGGGTTAATTTTTGTAGAATTGAGAATTTTCATTTTCAGTCCCAAAACCCACCGCTACACATTCGCCAACTCCATCTCTGGCGGCTCCTTGTTATCCCCATCTACACCAAACCCCATCATCTTTCCCGCCACGAGCTCCCCCTTGACGTCCCCGTCTCCGGCGCCCAACATTACCTTGTTGTCAGCACCTCTCCTACGCCGAAGCTCACAGCTAAGTGCAGCAAGTTCTTCTCTAATATAGATCGATCTCGCGCCGTCATTGACACTTGAACCATCGGCTTGCTGCCGAGATACATGTTTGTTGCCAGTTTAGATGTTGTTGACGTCCTTATTATTCACACTGTTGTGGTGTCTTCGTTGAAGCGAAATCCTTTTCAAGGATAAAATGCTGTGGAGGCAGTGGTCTCCGGGCACCAGAGAATCTGGGAGCAGAAACCAGCGGGTTGGGAGGAGAAAGTTCAAATGGATTTTTGTGAGAGAGAAAAGAAATGATGTATAGTATGTATATCACCGGGGTAATTTTGTCAATTCAGGAACCTTAAACTCTAAAATAAATTCAATAATGGACCCTACATGTTATAGCCAACTAGCGTGGGCTAAATGCTTTTTCGACCCATGTTTTTGAACTGTAGCCAAATTTGTTGTTTTATTGGAGGGTGTTTGTGGAGAATGGAAAAAATTTCTGTTGTGTAAACTCCTATTGAAAACATACACATTTATAGGTAAAACAAAAAAATATGACCGTTGCTATTCATCCGTTGGGTCAGCCAACGGTCGGATCTTCATAAAAAAAGAAAAAGAAAAAAAAAGGCAACGATTGGATCAAAACAGCCAACGTTGGCTGAGATTACAACCATTCAACTTTTTACTCTCTCAACAAAATCGAGAACCAGACCCCCCCTCGTTCGTACCCAAAATCCACCACCAATTCCTTCACCTTCACCTTCCACTTCTCTTCTTTCAGTAACCAAGGCAGGATTAGAAATGGGTCTCGATTTTGCAAGGTTTAGATTCTCAATTTTGCAAAACGGAGGGTTTGGGACGGCGACTGTGAGGGTTCGGTTCAGTCCGTTCATGGCAACGCTGGCCGCGAACCCGACGTTTGTTTCGGACGGCGACACAATCCAACCCCTCTCGGAAATCAGTTTCCGGCAACCTTCCGGCATGTTCTTGTGGATTCCGGCATGTTCTTGCAGATTCTGGTTTCTTTCCGACGAAATTAGGTAACTCCGGCTGTCCAAAATTCTGGTAGAATCAGTTGGGGTGATGAGTTGTCCGTTATAACTGTAATCAAATGGGGATGGAAATATCCATCTCCTTTTCCATCTCTGCCATTTTACCACCTGATTTGTTCCATTTTACATCCCCATTGGAGGGTTTTTTTTTGCATCCGATTGTATTTTAAGTATAGCAATTGCTTTCCATCCCCCATTGGGGATGCTCTTAGAGATTCTTCACTTTGAATATTACGACTCCTTGATAGTAGGTGACTAATAAGATTATTCTAAGTCTCAATATGAATTACGAGTGTCGTATTTGGTTTGGACCTTTTGGTAAATGCTACAAAGCTCACCAAATATTGGCAGGTAATATTGTATCCATCTTTTGCCCCGGGCACTCTATTCTTGTGATAGTTCTTTATATGGAGCGACGGAAGCAGGTCACATATGCGACACGTGTAAAAATAACCTTACCTCTTTGATTCCAACCTTTTGCAATCCTAAATATTTTCAGGCAATGTTGTGCTTCAGTGTACCATGGTTCTAATTGTTACTGTTGTTTCCTTAATAAAAAGAAACAACCTAAGAGCACCATTATTTGAGATGACTCTTATCTTCGGTTGATATTTCTTTTTTAGGCCATATGAGGTGATAGCGACTCGCAAGAGAATCGTCATATGGCACCTTGGATTGAATCCCAATGTTGATGAAAAGCTCTCAAGTCTCAACAGAGAAGGCTGCATCGCTCTTTGGTCATAAACGTAGGGTGGTGTTACTGAGCTCTCTTGTCTTATTATCTTCTTTATTTATTTACTTGCTGAAAAAGGTCGCCCATAATGCAGGGAGGGTGTGCTTGTCTTCCCTTTCAAATCTTATTTTCGAGATCAGGTTTGGGAGATGGGGTGTGACAAGAGTGGAATGACACTAGCAACCACTAGAGGTCATGGTGTGCTTGCGTTGTGGCAGTCTAACTTAAAATGGCGTTTGGCATGAACAAGCAATTTTTGAACCCACCACCTCATCCACTTTTCTTCTTTATTCTGCCAAGCAGTATTCTAGCTTTCTTGTTTAAATTTTAGTTGATTTCCTTTGCTCCCAATTATTAGCTTCTGGGTCTCTCTAGGCAGATGTGGAATGTAGCTGCTTAAATTCGTAGTATTTCAATAATAAAAAAAGGAATAGCCTATCTCTCTTTGCGCGCGCATGTATAACCTCATTATTGATAAGTAGAAACCGTGTGAACCAAACAAGAAAAAAGATCACGCATTCATCTCACATTCATAAGATTCTCAACCATCATAAGACTTTGATTTTTTTTTTTTTAGAATTTTACAAAACTCTGTGGTGATAAAAGATCACGCAACGTTTCGATGGCAATTGGTCAGTTTTGAATTGGGGGTGCTCTCTATCCGATCTCAAACTCCATGCTCATTTCTATATCCATACCCATACCCATACTCATACCCATACCCGAATCCAATTGGGGTACTTAAAAGTCACCAAGTTCACTGTTGTATTCTAGCTTTCTTGTTTAAATTTCAGTTGATTTCCTTTGCTCCCAATTATTAGCTTCTAGGTCTCTCTAGGCAAATGTGAACACTCAACAATGATGTAACTGAACAAGCAGTTTTTGTAGTTGCCATCGAAACACTGCGTGATCTTTAATCACCACAGTTTTGTAAAACTCTAAAAAAAATGGAAACCAAAGTCTTATGATGGTTGAGAATCTTTAATCACCTCATAATTTTTTATTTAGTCAAGGAGATGAATGTGAGAATATTGGGGAAACCATTATTTTTCTTATTTTTTGAAAGAGTTTTTTAAAACTATTTTAAGAGAGTCAATAAAAGTTTAATTTTTCTTGTTTGGTCCACAAGGTTTCTACTTATCAATCATGAGGTTATACACGCGCGCAGAGAGAGATAGGCTATTCCTTTTTTTTATTATTGAAATACTACGAATTTATACAAGTACAAATAAGTTTATAAAAATAAATACGAATGAATTTTTAAAATGGTGCATTAACTTAGCTTGAAAAATAAAATTTGTACTACTGGAGCTAATACATAGCTTTATTTTGTTTTTGTTTTTTCTTTTATCCAGAGCACATTTTGCATTCACTAAAACCCTTCCGGCATTTACAAAAGTTTTTTTTTTTTGATAGGCAAAAAATTTTATTAAGAAAACTTGACAAATAGTACATCAAGTTGGGGGGAGGGGAGAGAATTCCAGCCAAGGTTGGAAGACAGAGGACCGAGGTCCAAACCGAAACACCTAAGGGACTCAAAACGCCCGTAACTGAAATAATAAGCCCAACCCAAGAATCAAAACCTAAACCTAAACCAAACAACCCTAATCACCACCACCACAAAAGTATAGCAGTCCCCATCACACCACTATCGACATCAATCACAAGCATACACACATAGCTAGCTCGATCACCAAAATATCATAAACACCCCAACACCACCTCCTAGACCCCAAACCCATTACAATGCTAAACAGGACCTATGCCGAACCCGAGACTCATTCCTTTGGAGCTTTTGGAGCTTTTTCCTTTGGAGAGGAGCGAAAGGATTGTCCCTCAATATGCTTTCCAGATCCTTAGCTTCCTATTCAATCATCTTTTTCATTCGCAATACACCAGCGTCATCATACTTAATGCCTAACTTGGTGCTTGCTCTGATAGTTTCCTAAAGTTCCTCTGCAATCCTAAACTGCTCCTGGTCTGGAGTATCAGCTATATAACCAGATATTTCATGAGGCGAGACTGAAGTTCCATTCGACTCGACTAAAACCAATTCTTCACCGAAAGGCTGGCTCCTATTTTTACCATTGACCTCCTTAGGCCGAAAATCCACAATTAAATTAATCCCTGCAAATTGAGATGCTCTGATATTGTTTCCAGAATCAAAGACTAAGGGTTCATTCCATGCTTCCTTACCCTCATTAATCGGCTTCGTTGGATCAGTTACCATAGGAACAGAATGACTCAATATCTCGTCCCCTTGGGATTTACCTTTCGTATCTTCAGCCTCTTGAAAAAGAGATGTAAGGCCCATTGAATCGTCCACAATGGACTCCAAACCATGAGTTGAACTAGAGTTGATATCCTTTGATTGACTCTCTACATTCACATCATTTGCTACAACTCCCAAAGCTTCGTTAGAGATGGGAGAATCACGGTGATTTTCACTCCTTTGTTGAACAAACACCTCTGCAACTGGAAAGGGCCCAATAGATTCACTCCCAGATACCAACGTATCCACCTCATCTTCCTTTTCCTCCTCCACAGCCTTTGAATCTTCATCTGAATGCGAGGAAGAAACTAGACTTACTCTAGGAATTTGTTTCTCCACTTCATGAGGTTGATCGCACGTATCTTCCATCACCTTAACTTTGTAGCTCTTGCCTTCAACCTCAACAATTATCCACTCATCAATTTCCTTGAAAATGTTAGTGGCAATTAGAATTTTAGCCTCCGCAAAAGATGACATCTTCATTGTTGATTCATCTGTAGAAATGAACGAGCCCCATAATTCTCCAATAGATTTGAAAGAAATATTACTCCAAACATTAAGCGGAATTCCATAACAACATAACCACACAAATCTTTCAGCACACGCTGCTTGCCCATTCCATGGATTAGTTTCAGAGAACCACCTTTGAAGACATGGCTCTTTAATCATATTCTCCATTTCATCTTTGCTAGGACAAGTTAAAATTACAGACCGTCCACCTAAACATGAAGAGACGAACTTATGTCTAAATTCTAAACATGAGCCTCAAACTCTCTACATAACCAACAATAAAATTTGGCAATAGTGGAGTTAGAAATCGTGGAAAAAAAAAAGTGTTAGAAATATAGACAGTAAGTCCGCCTCAGGGTGGCTTAGAAACCATATAAGAGCTAAACACAAACAAAGTTAGCGAGCAAGAAGCCACGAATGATGGATACCACACCGAGGTAAACCCTCGCTATCATGGTGGGTTCTGGACGCGGGCCAGCAAAACGCCTGGTACCGACAACCACTCGACCACAACGAACAGGATACCATAAGTTTATTTTGTTAGTACCTTTCATTTTCTTCTCAGAGAGCATTGCTCCCAAAACAGAGATCATTGCTCCGCTCTATTCACAGCCATGTGTTGTATTATTCCTTTAATTATTAGTAACATAAAGTATACGAACCCCACAAATAAACTAATCAGATAACATCCAGAGCCGCCACAAATATGTCAGTTTATTCCTAATGGTGCCAAATAATTAACGACCTACATTATGTCAGGGTCTAGAACTATCCCGATTATCATAATGCAAACATTAAGCGGAACTTAAGGAATCAAGAACGGCGTACCCGAATCCATTTATGCGGAATTTAAGCAATCCGGTAAGTGACTGGGGAGACCATAATTTTACTAGAGCACTAGGTGGAAGACGGCTTCTCTCCCTTGCCTCACTTTCTAGTTGTTTAGTATATGACGTTAAATTGATGGAACCCTAAACGCTCTTTTATAGGCAGAGAGAGGATTGGTTTCCTTTTTAAACATTGATACTAACTTCCCATCAAAGTATAGCGTATTCATGAAACAACTTCTTTATTTGACCAATAGAATAAATCTTTGGCATAAGATAAGGAGAATCTCATTAAACCCATAATTCATATGTACCATATATAATACATGTGGGGCACCACAAGACTAAATCAAAATTTAGTCTTACATTTTCCCACTTGGCCCATATGATAACTTGAGTAGAGTTTAACAAGGTAAACATAAAGCGCGCCATAAGTCATATCTATTCCTTCTTAACTTGGTCACAATCATCATACTACAATTAAACAACTCACTAATGCGAGTCATGGTGGTTCTACATCACAATGACATAGTCCCTTCCATGTACCACAATACTAGCAAACTATTTAACACAGCCTTTAAGTGAGAAGCGTTTCATACAGTTCAACAATAATGTCTTTTGTTGAAGACCATTCCTATAATCACAAGTCATTCACACACATGTACGTACACTATTCATTACAGGAAATTATCAAAAACACATAATTGAGATCTCTCAAAGTGTTGAATAACATCATCATCATATTGCAGTCCATAAGCTACAACTACTGTAGTCTATGCTAGACTCATTCAATTAGCATAGTTCTTAATTGTCTTTGCACTAACCCTTTCATTAGTGGATCTGCAATCTTAAGTTATGTGCTTATGCCTTTAGTGACACTTTTGTTTCTGAAATTTTTCTTAGAACAGAAAATAATTGCGGAATCATAAACTCCTAGCGACTTGGTAATGGTGTCGACAACCCCAAGCCCTAAAATAATTTTTCCAATGTCTATTCATGAAGTATGACCTCAAAGCATGCCACAATTCAACCAACATAATGGATAAAATAATGATAGCTATGTTAAAACTTCCGTTTACTCCTTCACATAATAGGAATAACTAATCAAAAGTAGATTTTCTACTATCAAAATTTCAAACAAGAATCTGAATCTGAGCAGCTAATAAACTCAAGATCGCCAGACTTCCTTAATGTGATCATATAACCTTTAGTTTAAAAGTTCATGAGAAAAAAAAAATTTAAGTACAAACAATAAATATCATTACAGCAAGCAAAGTACTGTCAACATACATGTCAAAAAAACTTAAACTTACTATCACTGATCTTTGGATATATACACCAATTAATAATGTGTTTTTTTTTTTAATTCCAAAGAAATCAATGGTATCAGCAAACACAAATAACCAGTGGCAGAGAGTTTGTTTATATCCATAAGTTGACTTCCTAGATTTGTATCAAAGTGCTCTTTTAATTTAGTTGAGAAACCTTAGGTTGATTCATATAGACTCCATCATCTAAGCTTTCATTCAAAAGCTTATTTTCACGTCCAAACGTAACTCCTAAACATAAAGAGTTACCTACTAACGCCATAATAATTTTTCAGCGAGTTCTTCTTAGATACAAGAGATAAGGGCTCCATAAAATTACACCTCCTTTCTGAGTGTGGCCCTTGGCCACAAGTTTAATTTTATATCGTTCTATATTGCCCTCTAAATCAAAAGTAGCCTCGAAAAGCCACTTACGACATACTTTCTTGTATCCTTATGGCAATCCAACGAAATTTCAAATTTCTTTATGTTCCATTGATTAAACTCATCATTCATGGCATCAATCCATTTAGTAAAATTATCACTTTACGCAGCTTGTGAAAATGAAATCGGATCAAAAGCATTCGTATAGATAAATCAAATAATCATTCAAATATCAAATCTCTTATTCCTTCGAAATATTCTTAATGCTATCTTTTGTGATTGTTCTGCAATTTCTTCATTGGTGTCAATCTCATTATGGAGTGATTGACAACTTATTTGTTATTCTAAAACATTATGTTGTTTAACAACGGTAAGAATAACATTCTAAGTTATAGGTAAAGAACTTATACCCTAACTTTTATGTGACCATATTTCATGGTTTATCACACCCATTGATTTCACCATTCTTAAAGAATCTAAATGACCGATTTCTATAATTCTCATACTATGGTTAAATAGTAAAACTCATACCCTTTGAATCTTCTAAAGCAATCAATAAGGTCACCATAGCTCATTCTAAAATTCAAATTCTGTCACGTGAATTAAAAATTCTAGTCTCTGCAGGACAACCTTAAACGTTCAAGTGTCCTAAGTTCAAGTTTCTTCCTATCCACAGTTCAAAAGAAGTATTTGAAACTGCCTTACAAGAAATCAAAGTCACATAAATGCAGAGATCTTTAGAGAATTTTTCTATCGACTACATGATGGGTATTTTGAAGTTACAAATATACTTTTAACCATACAAACATACGATTACCTTTCAGCTATCACATTATGCTAAATGGAACAGACCTCTCATAATATGTATCACATATGTCCTACTTCATGACTTTTACATTATTTTCTATTTCCCTTTTCTATCTCAATAACATACACCTTAGCATTCATTGATTGAGATCTTTATGTAATAGAAAAGCTAATAGAATAGGAAAAGTCATCTATAGGTGATAAAATGGGTCTTTTAGATGAATTTTTTTACGTCTATATAAAACATTTTAAGAAGCCTGTTATTTCTTGTGACTTACTCCTTAATGAATATGATTTGCTTGTACTTAATGCAAATCACACATACAGGAGATTAACAAAATTTCTGTTATATATCAATCTCTTAATCTACTTCATTGAAACATAGTTTCAATCGCCAATGTCACAAGATTAAGTAATTTCCATTCATGAGACTACTAACCAAACTAACATTACGATGCAGCATAAGGAGAGTTCTTTATAAAATGGTCATCAAACTTTAGTTCATTCAAAAATAATAAAATACCATAAGACAATAATTGGTATTTTTCAATCACCATAAAATTTGGTTTCGAAACTTGAAAGACATAACAATAAAATTGAGTTCAAACAAAGGAAATTAAATTTGTAAACATTATAGAAACCACAAAATGATGACCAACTCTTAAATAGCAAACGATAAGTCATAAAGCCGTTTTAATAAAAACTATAAAAACTGTAATCCAATTCTTTAGAATTCAATGGGCTTATATTTTCAATAACTTCAAATCTCCCTGCATCTTGGTTTATAAACAAAAATAGTAGCTCATAATCAAATCACTTCATAGTTGAGAGACTTACAATTAGCTAGGTTTGATTCGAAACATATAACATTAGTAACTACTTTCCCCTAACAAATCACTTCCTATGTTTATGACAAACTTTTTGATAATATCTCAACTATTTATAGAGGTGACATATATCAATGTCCTTTTATTCTTTTGAGTCTAAGATTCTTAGTAGACTCATTAACACCAAATGGTGCTAACTTGATTTCCCTTTCAGGCTTCCTAGCTACACTTAAATTCCCAAGTACTTTAGTCGAGTAAGCCAAATATAACATTTCAATGGCATCCTCAAGCATTCTAAGCACAATAAACATAATAGTGCTCACTTAAACATTCACACAAACATAAGGCCTAGTCTATTCCATTTCATTCATACTAAACCAAATAAAGGAATTTCTCAAAAAATAATAATTTATCAAGATCTAGTATTCAAAAGGAAACTAATCTGTTTCTTTTTCAAAATGAGAAATTCAATCATTTAAATTAAAATGAAACATACCAAGCATGTGAATGTAAAGCAGATATAATTAATAATGCACACATAATATATGCTCACTACAATAATGCTTTGAGTAACCAGTAAGTTGACAAAAATAAGTTTTGTCCAAACAGTAATAAATAGTGCAACGGTGATCTGCCTTTGGATTCATCTAATGTTACACTATTAACAGTTATGGTGATTCCCTATCACTAATAGGACTAATCGATAAGGATTCACAATTAAATAGGTTTGTTACCTTTGAGTATCCAAATCCAATCTCAATTATGAATACTTATAAATTATCATATTCCAATTCACTAATTACTTAGAAGTAGCGCACCTTTGGGCCTACCTAATATCCATGCAACTAGAGAACTACAATTTGCGAAGTCATTATTCTTAACACTTAAAATGGGAATAAGTTTCATATATAACTTGATATTTATGAATTCCAGTTGGGCTACTTTGGTGACTACCAAATCGTATCGTAATATAAATATCAAATAAAATAAGTGTTAAGTTTCAATAATTTAATTGAAAATCTATGAAACATTCTAGTTGGGTCACTTTGGTGACTGCTGAACTGCGTCTTAATAAAGATTTCAATCAAGAGAATGACTTGCATAAACTTTAGGTGAAAAAACAAGAAGAAAAGTATCACTATTTTAACACCACGTCATAATAGGTATTAGAATTTCATAAGTGATTAACATCTATCAACATGCCGGTTGGATTGTTTTAGCCCAAACCATATCCTTATATAGAGTCAAATCAAAATAGTGATCTTTTCATGGATATTAGGTGAATTTTAGTAGATCATTCACAATTCCATAATATGATTTGATATCTGAGAATCATTATAATCGGGTCACTTTGGTGACTGCCAAATCTTCCATAATATAGATTCAA
>BPLS01011565.1:0-12077 GCA_019656275.1 Rhododendron kiyosumense | reverse complement strand
CCTTGTGTCGCCGTTACAAGCCTTGCCAGCTGGCAGTTGTATTGGAATCGATTTCAAGTGCTCCCATGTATCTATCCTCCAAATACAGAGTTGCAAACACGTTTTAACAATTAGTATATAAAAGGGGGAAAAGAAAAAATGAAGAAAGTGGAAATTGCGGGATAGTAGAGAGTCGTTGGGCAAAGGGGAAAAAAAGAAGTGAGGGACACAGAGAGAGTTTGGGCGACACAAGGGACATATTAAAAGATTTCTGCTTAACGAAGAGACAAATCGTCTTGGTATGCACAGTTGATCAATGAGAGAAAACTACTTGGGGATGGCTTGTAACAGCTAAAAAATTTCTTTGCTTCATAGGAACGGTGGAAGTTGCTAAGCAAACAGTTTATAAGACAGTCATATTTACAGAACGGTGGAAGTTGCTAAGCAACAGTGGAAGTTGCTAAGCATTTATGCCAGGGTTCAGTGTCTGGCCCTTGCATCACAGCTTAATCCTGGCCTTTTGTCATCTCCCCACTCTGTTTATGGGTTTTCTTGTCTGCTTTCATGGCTCTTAGCCATTTCTTACATCTGTATCTGTAAATATGACTGTCTTATAAACTGCGTGGTTTGTCCTGGGTGTGCACTGATCCATTCCAGAGCCCAGAGGTTTGAAAGCAAGAACTGTGAATAAAAAGGGTAGTGTACGCCAGCGTTTAGGTGCCGTGCGCAGGGCATGATGGCGTGCAGAGGCTTGGCCACTGCATGCCAGTGTGTTGCCTGTTCATGCACCTGAAAAACAGCGTACACCACCTCATTGAAACTGTTCGCAGTGCTTGTTTTCAATCTATGTTCTTATGTCAATCCATTTCAAGCAAATCATCATTCATAAACATTTTGTCACATAAACTGCAAGCCGTTACAGTTTTACTCCCTATTATCTGCTCCCCTGCCCTAACTGGCTAAAAATGGTCAAATGAGATAAAGATGCAAAAGTTTTATAAAAATACCTGAATAGAGACCGATCTCCGGATTGGGCGAGAGGGGTGCCATAAAACCCTTGCCCTCTCGTAACCTGACTCCCGAACCTCAGATATCGAAGGTGACGACGGATCAGTCTACGCCTTTTCAAATCAAACAAATTTTCAAATCACGCAAACGTAGCAAGCATTTTCGAGTTCGGTTCCTTGGGTATTCTTCCGCTAAAACCTGAGTGGCGACTCTGAATCGAAGCGTCTCGCCGCGCTTTCCAAAGAGGGCCGCACCCAACAATTGTTGAACAATCCAAAATCCGGAATTTTTGGGGCGCGTGCCCACAGTGCTCATGGGTGAAAGAATGTATATCAACTGTCTCTTTTTCTGTTCTCATAAATGGCTCTGCTACTAATGAATTCAAATCCCAAAGAGGTTTAAAACAAGGAGACCCATTATCCGGCCCCTTTCCTTTTTACCATAGTTGCGGAGGCCTTAAATGTTCTACTGGAGAGGGCAAAAGAAGTGGGTTTGATCAGTGGCGTTAGTATTGGGAATGAGGGTCTTATTTTAACACATCTTCAATATGCAGATGACACCATCATTTTTTGCAAGAACAACATAGAGGAGATCAATAATGTCAAAAGAATTCTACAATGTTTCCAGCTGCTGTCAGGGCTTAAAATTAACTTCTCGAAGAGTGTAATGTGTGGCATAGGCATTCCAGAAACTACTCTTACCGAAATGGCCAACAGAATGGGGTGTAGAGTGGACAAACTTCCCCTGAAGTACCTTGGACTTTCTCTAGGTGCAAATCCAAGAAGAATTAGTACGTGGCAGCCTATTGTGGATAGGATCAAGAAGAAACTTTCAAAGTGGAAAGGGAGGCGCACGACCAAAGGGGGTAAATTAACTCAGATTAAATCATCTCTCAGCAACTTACCTATCTACTATATGTCTTTGTTCAAAATGCCTATCTCTATGGTCAAGTCCATTGAGAAAATTCAAAGGCAATTCTTTTGGGGAGACACATTAGAGAAAAAGAAGTTACATTTGGTGAAATGGAGTTGTTTAACGAAAAGCAGGAAAATGGGTGGTTTGGGTATCAAGAAACTACTGGATCATAACCTATCTCTCCTTGCGAAATGGTGGTGGAGATTCTACAAGGAGAAAGGATCTTTATGGCATAAGGTGATCTCTATGAAGTATGGGTTGGACAATAGTGAATGGTTACCGCAGCTCCCAGTGCCTACGAGAGCGTCAAACGTTTGGAAAGATATCTGTTCAGTGGGCGATATCTCTTCGGAATTTGGCAGGTACCTTCATGACGGCTTCAAGATTGAGGTCAAATCGGGCAACCTAACAAAATTTTGGGAACACAAGTGGCTTGGGGAGACTCCTCTTAGAAGCCAACTCCCTAGACTTTATGCGGCATCATTACAACAAGAAACCAGAATTGCTGATATAGGAGAGAGATCAACACTTGGATGGTGGCCACTTAACTTCAGAAGGAATTTACATGATTGGGAGAATGTGAGTTACATTCAGTTACGACGCAAGTTGGCGGAGATCAACTTAGTAAGGGATCAAGACGACATTTTATTATGGACCAAGGACGAGCAATTCTTTCTCTGTAAGATCTGCATACACCAAATGGGAGGAACTCAATTATAACGCTGATTCAAACCTTCACCGTATTTGGAAGAACCTCTCCCCACCCAAGGTGGAGGTGTTTGTTTGGATGGCCGCTCAAGACAAAATTGCTTCAAGGTCAGTTTTGGTAAACAGAGGGTTGATTTCAAATGAAGGGGCGCAGGAATGCTCCCTATGTGCAAAGGCTTGTGAAACCCCAAGACACCTACTTCTCCATTTCAGATTCTCATGGGAAGTGTGGACGGGTATATTGAGGTGGTGGGGTGTACTCTGGATCTGTCCTCCAACAATCATGGACTTCATAGCTATGTGGTTTAATAATTCCTTCAAAAACCTGAAAAAGAAATGTTGGGAATCAATTCTGTTTGCAGGTTTATGGTCAATTTGGATTGCCAGAAATGAGGTTATATTCAATAACAAGCATCTAGATGTAGATGAAGTGGTGGACTTGATCAAAATTAGGGTAGCGTTTTGGATCAAGGCAAAGCATAATGTCACGGAATACTCAATGGAAGAATTCAAAAGGGGAATACGGGTGATCAAGCGCATGAGGATATAATTGAAATTACAGAATTTCGGGAGTTAGTGCTTTATGTGTTTTGAACTTCCAACCGACTTGCTGGAAGTCCCTCCTCTGTTTTTTTCTAGTTTGTTTTCATTTTACCATTTGGTCTCTTGCGCCATTTTTGGGGGGCGGGACATAAGTGGCCTCTTTTCTTGATGTACCCTTGTCGAGTTCAATAAAATTTTCCTTTTGCCGAGTAAAAAAAAAAAAAAGAGATAAATAGTACTTGAAAGTGAAGGAGCTTGTCGGTTAACATCGTAGTGACGTACTTTGGAATGGATTTTGGTCTTCTTGAGTTCAACATTTGGATTAGATAATTTAGATGCAGGACGTATATATAGTGGTTCTACCTGAGTAGTTTGAACGGTCAACTTATAGCTAGGTCATTAGGTGTGGAGTGATATTTATATAATCGCATAACCTACGTTTCGCCCAAAATGAAGGGTCATAATTTTACCATTCACTATTCTCAAGACAAACCTTATGATCATTCTGGGCTCTAAATTTGTGTCAAAGTCTCTCTTTCACCACACATTTGTGTGAGATCCATACACTTGATATTGAACCCATTGTGCCATGAAAGAGAGGCTTGCGCAACATGTGGCGGTGCCCTAGGCCATAGTACTCTCAGGGATCTCGACCATCGATGACATTCGCGTGTCCTCGTATCATATGAAGATTCAAGTACTTCATTCAGTACTCGGTTGATCATATATATAGACAGAGAGGGAAACAAATGAGCTGACTGGCTAGCAAACTATCCAAGCCGATGATAGATATTTGTTCCTCTAGAAAACTCTAAAAGAGCTTCCCAATGGAGACGCCCAAGGCGTGACTTATGATCGCGTTTTGAATTTTTGTTAAATCCACATATTAGTTTTCAAGATTAATCCTCCAACTCGATAAGAGAAGTCTAAAAAATAATAAATTATGACAATAAAAGTTCACTAAGGACAAAAAATTAAATATCAGACAACTGAAATTTTTGGTATTTTTGTGGTCTCATATGAACTTTTTCAACTTCATTCCATATTCTTATACTCTTCTAATTTTTCTCACGAATGATCAATCTCAAAAATTACGACGAAAAGTTAAATAGAAAATTGCAAAAAAGTAAAAAATGCCAAAACAAATATCAGACAAAATTTAGGGACGATGGGAGTCCAAAAAAGTTACGTAAAAAGTATAGATTACATTTGTATGGAACCCTAACCTTTTCCATAAATTCCTGAGAAATTTAAACGTCGCAAGTTTTATGCTCCTGGCCATGGTGGAGTTCTAGAAGAGATTATTCCCGTTTAATAACAGTGATAGATGGATGAAATTCGTAAGGAGATTAGATTAGGATTAATGAGATAGGTAATGAGAAGGGATTGATAATGAATATGTTTATTTGAGATGGGATTAGATGATAGGATTATTAATATCATGTTTTAAGATGAGATTAGATGATGAGATTGGATTGATAGAAGAAATTGGTAATGAAAAGAGATTGGTAATGAGAAGGGGTTAGAATTAAATTAGTAATGATAACTTGATTCGGCCATGGGATTGGACTAATAGTCCCTTCGGACTATTAATTCCTTGTTTGGTAACACTAATGACTTCGGATTGGGAATCTCATGGGATGAGGAAGCTGGACTTTAGGGGGTATTAGCAATACCCCGTGGGACTTGGTATTCGTAATCCGAACCCAACCCCTTCTCATTACCAATCTCTTCTCATTACTAATTTCTTCTATCAATCCAATCCCATTATCTAATCCCATCTCAAACAAACATAACATTAATAATCCCATCATCTAATCTCATCCCAAACAAACATACTCATTATCAATCCCTTCTCATTACCAATCACAATCCTAATCCCATCTCCTTACGAATCCCATCCATCTATCACTATTCTCAAACGGGGCCTGAATACCAAGTCTCAAAGGGTATTGTTAATACCCCTATGGGCGGGCTAGCTTGTTCATCTCATGAGACTACTAATCTGGACCAATTTTAAAAACCAAACAAAGTATTACTAATACCCTCACCTTAACAATCCAATCCCAACTTCCAAGATGTTTATCAAACGGGGGAACCTGATCCCATGGTGTGCTACCGGCTACGTGGTCCATTGTGGGCTATGAACACAACCGAACAACAAAAGTTTAGATTCAACCTCCATATGCCGAGCTTCCTTTTGGTTGGCACGTTCATGACCAAATAACACCTTTCCATGTATCCCCTTTCTTCTTTTTTTTATCGAGTTGTAATTTTTTTTTCTTTTATTATTATTTTTAGAAGCGTCTGTTTAGGATGTGGAAAGGAATCATTATATTGTATTATTTTTGAGTGCGATAGATATTAGTCGAATTTTCATTGGGCCGGTTCATGAAAGAGTTGGAAAAACAAGGTAAATATTTGTGCTCATTTGGGGCTTTTAAAAAACAACGGTCCATTAGGTCATAAAAGGACTGAGCACCGTAATTTATTTTGAGCTCTTAGTTTTCTTCATGCTCACACGCCGGTTGAGCGCAGCAGAGAGATTTTTTGGAGAATCTGGTGCTCACATTCCACACAGGATCGAGCTCTCGTGAGTTATTTTATTATATTGGAATACCATTGAGGCAAGGGTTTATTTAATCTTGAGAATTCATGAATATTGGGTGCTGTGAACGTTAATCTTCGAAGAGGCTCTGTTCTTGTTCCTACTTCAACATCTGTATGACATTCTTTCGTGAATTTCAGAAGGATTTTTTGGAATGCCTAAGGATTCAAGATAGGGCAATTATGCAAGGGTACGATGAATGTAGATTCAGCAGGTAGATCTTATGACTCATGGTGAGGATACACAGTCAGTATTAAGATTGCTTGTAATCATGCATGTGTTTTAGTGCATGATTCCTTCCCATAGTTTTTACCTGATTTTGGGGTTTTCCACGTAAGATTGGTGTTCTGTTCTTTGGTTGATTTCGTGGTGTATTTGAAGCCATCTAGTAAGGCAAAATAAGCACTCCTAGCATCTCTTTAGAAATTTCATAGGTTATTAATGAACTATGAAAGGAACATTTATCATATATGTACGGCAGATATATATGGTACTATGTCATATTCCCTTCGACGTCCCAAAAAAGTTCATCCACCACGAATGGACGTATAATTTCCGGATTTAAAAATAAAGTCTATCTGTGCAGAACTTTCAAATTTTCTAACACCCATCTAAAGAGTTTTTGAGCTCTTTAATTTGGTGTCAAGAAATTTTAGAATTTATTCATAGAAGTATTTGCCACCAGCTCTTATGCACACTGGGAGCCTAGAGACCTTGAACATTTGGCATCACACGACTACTTTGTCTCGTGGCGTCCGCTAATCCGATATTGCTATTCAGGGATCTAATATTTGCAGGGTGGCATTGTAGCCTCTATTTCGATCTATTGCCGAAGCAAAATGATAAGGGCAACTGGCTGATGTCGGTGGCAAGCGGTTTCCATACAGAGAATCATTGAGACCATATTCGTTTTAGGATTTTGGGTAATGAGTGGAGAGAAAAATAAGAATAATAATTGAGAGAAATTTTATTGAAGACTGTGCGCAGAGAGAAAAGTGCAAAACCAAAATTCTCAGCCGAACAAGCTCCGAAGTTCTACTTTTTTGAGCATCTTTTCAAGTTTGAACTTTTGTCTATTTCTTCCAACTTGGGAAAATTTTTCATTCAAAAACTAGACGTACTTTAGTAGTGGACTAATTAAACTTTTTTGGACTGAGGGCGTACTATTCAAGTGCTTGGATTAGTAGACGTACAATAGTTTTTCACGCTTACCAACACTAATAATGCACAATTTTTATAGCAGCTACAACGGAAATATTAGTATAAGTAAGAAAGAAATAAAAGTCCAAACTGGAAATCCAGATAGGCAAAATAAACACAAGACAATTAAATATGAAGCACCATCATTATTTGAACCATCGATTTTTTGAACCTTCACACTGTCTTTCCTCCTTAAACCTAACAAATTACACAAACAAAGATTAATGTCAATGAAATTAATTACAGAGATTGAGTATGGAAAGCTAGAATGCTTGTAGAATTTACTCTCTTAATCCTCCTCGTCCTCGCTAGATTGAGGTGCTTTTCCTTTCTCCTTTTTCATCTTCTGAAAACAACAGATAACTTTCTAATGAGCACACAGTAACTCATTGTATCTTCACTACATCGATCAGAACCCCAACCTGCCTTAATCAGGGTTGAAAAATCAACCGGACCCGTCGATTTTCATCAGATTGCACAGATTGCTTATTGGTGAAAAGATATTCAACCTGCAAGTATGCATTGGTTGATAACCCGCTACGCACATACCAACAAGCATGTGAAGATAACATTCAGGGGACAACTAGGTCCGAGTCGTCCAACATTAATGATTCGGCATACATAGGTATGGGAAAAAAATCAATGAATACTGAACAAAAATTACCATGTCATTCGTAGCTTCCAACTTTGCCCTGGCCATGTGCGGCAATCTAGTCTTTTGTTAATTGAGCCATCAGATCACCATCCCTTCTCAATGGAATAAAAAGACGAGCCAAATAATCTTCATGTTCAGTGCTCAGATCCGATTCATACCACTTTAATGTGTCCCACCATTCTTTCTCCCCTTTAATTACTTTCAATTTTGTACTGGAGACATCCATGGTAGAAAGCTTTTCGAGCTTCGGGCAATAAAAGATGACCATTCTCTCTAAATTCGGAGCAATGCACAGGCCACTGGAGATACTGACCAGTTCTGGTAGCTCAAGAAGTGAAATCTTCTTCAAGTTCGGGAGAAAACGGCCAGACTTTGAGTCAGAACTTTTGAGACTAACAAGGCTATCAATTTTTGGGCAATCTTCAACTATAAGCTCTTCCAAGTTTACTAGATTCCTAAACATGTCGATTGTGAAAAAGGTAGTCAAATTGGGGCATGTATGCAAAGCGAAGGACTTCAAATTGGACAAAGACCCTTTCCCAACTGGCCCTTTCCAAACACTCTCCATATTCTTCATGTAGCGGATAATCAAATTCTCTAGGGATCCAAGTACAATTGCTTCATCAAAATCCTGGAAATTTTCAGATTCACTCCTACCATCTTTTCCTTGATAAAACTGTTCAGAATCAATGATGGTCCGAAACTCATTACATTCCATAACCAAGCAATACTTCACTTCAATCATATTTTCATGCCCAAACTCAGATAGGCTCTTAGCTGTCCAATGGCGCTGTAGAAAAAAAGCATTCGCATGTTTGAATACCTTGGTAATTTCATTTGGTATGCGACTTCCATTTATATACTTCAAGCCTTTGTCCAGTTTCTCCAAGTTGTTGAATTCCTCTTCAACATCGTGGGGTAAATGGGAAATGAAGTGCTCTTCGTGACGGCCAACTGTAAACCTGAAGTTTGTTAAACGTTGAAATATCAATATTGTGAGGTCTTCCAATAGTTCAGTAGTGGGTAAGCACAGTTTCAAGATTCTTATCTCTTTTAAGCTAAAAAGATCATCTATAATTGTTTCTACTTCAACATCCCACCAATCTCCATATGGAGTCACATCAATGATTAGCTCGTTCAAGCATGAGAGATTTGACAAGACCCTACTTGGAATTACTGTCTGATTTACATATCCATAGAATGACACTTTCAAGCACTTCAAATTAACTAGTTTGGCTATCTCCTTTGGCAGACACAAAATTTCAGTTCCTTCAAGATCAAGCACCTCTAGATTCACGAGTTCTCCAATTTCAGGCGGTATTTCCATTAGAAGCTCACAGCCTCTCAAAAATAATTTTTGGAGTGCTACTAATCTGGAAATAGATTGCGGCAAAGAGTTTATCTCAGTATACGATAAATCCAGCACGTGGAGGATGGAAAAGTGGTGAGAGATTGTTGGAGATACTTCCATTGGATCACAATTCTGATGGTCGGATATACTAATAGTGGCATTAGAATCGTAGTCCACTTGCACTTGCAAACGCTGGGGGTTTTGCATGGAGTTGTAGCTTGGTATGGACATTATTTCCTGCAAAATTCCATAACGAGAGATTGAAGTACTGGAGGATTTTTGAGCAATAATACATCAATACTCTATTCATTGATTGGAACCCTCAAGCACTGGCAGACCCAGAAATTTTATATACTGGGAACACCTATTATTCACAATCTTAAAAAATATTTCTCTACATGTATACCACTAAATTATCGCTCAATCATTGAATATTGATCACTCATTCTATTTTGCAACCGATTTTTGACAATATTCATGGTTGAAAATACTCTTTCAACTGTCGCAGTGGCAACCGTAAGATTAATGCCAAAGTCAAGAGAAAGTAAACTAAAGAATACAGTAATTTAGTAATTTGATTTTTGTAATACTTTGGATTGGAATGAAAACACAAAGAGATAGGACAAAAATGAAGAAATAAAGGAAAGAGGTAGAACAAAAATGAAAAAATAAAGGACAGAGATAGAACAAAAATGGAGAAATAAAGGAAAAAGGTAGAAAAAAAATAAAAATAAAAATCAAGGAATGCCAAAGTTTAGTACTAGAGTAGGAAACTTTTATGTATTTATATCAAAAATTTTTTTTTTTTAAAAAAAAAGAAGTGGGGGGACGTGACCCCACGTGCCCCAACGTGGGTCCGCCCCTGGGTATGTGGCATACGGTACACCCCCTTAAAAAGCGGCATACGGTACGCCCCTACGTATGATCGATTATGGATTTATGGTATTGTTACGTTCGTACGTTTAAGGTTTTCATTACAATTGAATTCACGGATATGTTCGAGTTTGATTGGCCATAATCAAACGTAATAATGACCAAACTCGAACATAATGCAGGCCGAACAGTGACGATTTTTAAGACCAAAAATATCAAACCTAACGATGACCATAATCAAAAGTAACAAAACCATAATCAAAAACTTAATAAAAGGGGTGTACCATACGCCCTTTTTAAGGGGGCGTACCATAGATTTCTCCGTTCATAATTAAACTCCTAGTACCGACCCATAAAGTGGTGATACGGAGACACGAAGAGGATTTAAATTAAGTCTACAACGGTAAAAATACACACAAGAGACTGAAGAGAGGAGGGGAATGTTTATTTTTAAATACAAGAAATTTCATCTCCGAACCTGATCAGGTGCATGGTTGCTCGTGTTGGAAGATATTCCCCATTTGCCCTCTGATTCTTGGGGTTCCATAATTATAACAGACCCGTTTGTCAAGCCAATGGCAAATTGGTTGGGCTTCCACGGATGTGTTGCAACAACGAGGGGGTACACAGCTTGGCTTCTGGAACATATTACAAGGGAGAGTTCAGTACGTGGCAAAATGATAACATTCAAAGTTTGCAACGCTTCCAAAAAGAATCAAGAATTAGTGGATATAGTTTGGTCCGAGAAGTATCAGTTCGAGGAGCAGGTTAAATTTATAAACGAGAGAGAGAGAGAGAGAGAGAGAGAGAGGGGGGGAGGGAGGGGGTGGTGAAATTAACATAATTTAACCACTTAAAAGGTATTGATAGTGTACAAATGGAGTGTGGGACTCACATCGAGGTCTCACATAAATGATCTAAGTCGTTCATTTTGTGTAAAATATATTTCAGGATACTTGTAAAAATTTAGCTCAACTAGATATCGATAAGCAGTTGATTTATTAATTTAATTTTTGGTCCTTGCATTCAAAGGGATCAACAATTGAATGAATTGATCAAGCCCTTATGTCTGAAACATTTTTTCAGGATACTTGTAAAAATTGAGCTCAACTAGATATCGATAAGCGGTTATTTATTAATCTAATTTTTGGTCCTTGAATTCACAAGGATCAACAATTGAAAAATTGATATCCGATTGAGTAAATTTTTTGGCAAGGACCCTTAAAAATACTACTATGTTTTAAGCAAAATGAATTGCTTAGATTGTTTATGTGGGACCCCAAGATCGATTCCTACCAAATAAAATTTGTTCCTTTGAAATTGCGGTGTCACGTGACACCCACCTCTGAGAGAGAGAGAGAGAGAGAGAGGGAGAGCAGCATGTCAACTATATGGACATCATTGTGATCTTTAATCCATGTCTCTACGCCCTTTGACCTGGAGCAAAATGCAACCAGGATGTGATAGAAAAGTGAAGTTGGACGAAATATCTTTGATTGTGGGCTTTGAAGGAGGGCATTCATCATGATCTCAATTTAAAAAAATAAAAACAGCTACGAAAACTGGGGCAACTGGGGGTTTAATATAGCGTTGTTTTCTTCATTTGGGGGTGTCCATGGCCCCACCCAACAAAAATGAGGAAAGCAAAAATGCAAAAAAAATATCCCCTACTTGCTAAATAAATTCACGAACGTAAAAAAGTTCTAGAGATCTAGGGCCTTGATGATGCACTTACCCGCTTGACAACGTTGCGGAATACGTGGATGGCGCAATACGATGTGTAGGCGTCAAGCTATCAGTATCAAACACTCCAATATTTCCATCGCAAAAGGAAGTGTAAACAAGTTGGCTGTCGCAGGAGTATGCCGCAAAGGAAATAGGTGCAGGAAGGACATCTTGTGGAACCCACTGCAAGCAAAAAAAAACATCATGACCCTATTTGATTTGGGTATTGAGGGAGGTTTTAAAATATAATGAGTAGAGATATAGAGAAAATTTGATGGGAACCGACCGTGCGCAGAGTTTTTGAGTACCCAAACGAACAAGCCCCATTAGATTTGAAGTTTGTAACACACAATCTCAATAACAGAGAATGAGGTGTGATTTCTACCTGATGAATATGATCCATCTTGAAAGCATCATATATTATTAATTGTGTTTCATGGGATACCAACAAACGGATTTGATCACAGTGGAATTGCACCCTTGTGTCGCCGTTACAAGCCTTGCCAGCTGGC
>BPLS01011551.1:0-13845 GCA_019656275.1 Rhododendron kiyosumense | reverse complement strand
CAGTTTATTGACCATATATACCCGAATCGTAAAGAAAGATATGCGAGCCCAATCCGATATACGGTAAAAGACTTTTTTGTTCGGTTACTAATTAATGCCAATGCTTGTAATTCTCGCGTTTGTTTGCCGAAAAAATATAATCTAAAAGAGAGAGAAGAAAATCGTGAATGGAACTATCAACCTGACGAGCTTTATTTGCTCAACATGGTTTGGTGAAGTTTAGTTTCAACTATTATAAATGCCAATTGACAAAAAAGGATATGAATGTTACAGTTTATTGACCATATACCCAGAATCATTTAGAAAGATGAATGTAGCTGACTCTAATTGGTGGGAAAAGACGTAGTTTTGTTTGGTTACTTATCAATGCCAATGCTTTCTTTCCCCTATATTTCTGTCAGGAACCTTGCAGATTATGTAAGGTTTCAAATTCTGTTTTTTTTGGTACGAAGTTGGATTTTATTGTTTTTGAAATGCTTTTGGTCAATATGAATCTTGTTATGCAGGGATATCTAATTTGCTTAACTCTCGCTGTCGGATGGGCGTTTGCTGCTTATGTCAGGTATCAAGCATTTGTCTGCAAAATTTAGTGATGAGGTGGCATCAAGTTACTGGCTCATTTTCTGCCACGTAACCTTGGTGGAAAGTTACAAACTCCAGATTATTTACTGTTTTCTTTCTTGTCACAGGAGTAGAGAGATTAGACATATGAAAGATAGCATGAAAGGCGGCAATAGCTTTGCGTTTCTTAGTCACGATATTAATGACCTCGAGCACTCTAATCAGGTTAACCTGCCAAGAGTGACTGTTGTAATGCCGTTAAAAGGCTTTGGGGAGCACAATTTACATAATTGGAGAACTCAGGTAAACTATGCGAAAAACCACATACTACCCCTGTTGAAGTGCTGAAATTAGAAAATAGGAAATGATTACTTCTCTTTCATATCAGTTTTCTCTTGGTCTTTTTTTTCATCTTCACTCTAGTTATTAGCGAATAAAAGTTGGGATACTCACCCTCAATGAAGAGCCACTAGAGATGCTTCCTCTCATTGCAGAAGTTTTTAATTGTGAAGAAGCAAAGGGAAAAAGGATTGGCACTTCAACTTGTATTTGTTAACACTGGATGTTTGTCTCTCCTGTGATTCAGATTCATGTATTAAAGCCATGATGGACTTCTTAAGACCACTTTTGCAACTAATTTATCTAGATTGCAATATTACATGCCTTGGTTTCACTGAAAAACTAATTCAAAGTTTGGAACTTCTTTAATCTTGTTCAATCAATATGTGAAAGGTCATAGATATCCTCTGGTCTTGATTTTTGTTCTGGTTCATTAATCATGAAATGCAGATCACGTCCTTATATGGTGGTCCTTTGGAATTTCATTTTGTGGTGGAAAGTACGGATGATCCTGCTTACCATGCTCTAAATCGGTTACTAGCAGATTTTAAGGTATATATTGCACAACCAATTCCCTTTGTCATATGACGATTTAGTTGCCTCTACAGTTCATGCCTTTGATTATGCAAGGGACTCAGCTATGGTGAGAAAGCAAAGTTGTCGTATCATGTTTTTATGCATCAGTACATGTATATAAGCATATGCCAATTATAGTTGAAAATGTGCGCAACATCTATATTTTGGAGGTGTCGGATATTCTGGAGGATATTAAATCATCTAGCCGTACAAAACTATGAATATTATGCTTGATGAAAATTCTCCTGGGCAAAAATGTGGTTTCATCTAGTATCTGGAATGCAGCATTTCCTGTTTGTCATTTCCATACCACTTGGTTTTTGGTAGTTCTGATCTTCGGATTGTGAAGAAACTGTTGTATTAGCTGACCCGCTGAGGTTGGTTTGGCTTGCTTTTTATCTGTCAACCTTGTTCTCCACCGTGATGTATGAGTGTCACGTTCTAGCTACTCAAAAGTTCTGTTGTGTAGACTGTAGAAATTTGTTGAGTCGGAGGTCAGGCCGTGCTATACTGCATCATCCTTTGCTAGCTACTTCGGTTACTATAGTGTTCTGTACGCATTCATCATGCTTATTGGAACGTCCCAAATTTTTTCTTAGAATATGTCTAGGATCTTCTGGTTATTTTCCTTTCCTGAATTGTTCCAATGTTTTGTGCAGGATGACGTTGATGCAAAGATTATTGTAGCTGGGTTGTCAACAACTTGTAGTCAAAAAATTCACAATCAGTTGGTAGGTACAAGTCTACAACCCTGCAGTTAATGCTCCTTAAATGAACAGCCTTTATTCTTCATAGAAAATGATAAGAACAGTTCAGTGTTAGGCATCTTTCTCCTTCTTCTTTTTTTTGTGTATAAATGTGATCTTATACTTTGCGTGGACTTTTCCCTGCACTCTCCATCTGATCCAAAAATAAATAAAAAATCTTATACTTTGCGGTGTTCCTTTTTTCTGGTCAAGTTAAACTTTACAACCATAAATTTGACTAAATTTTGGTGGACTGAGGATTGAATTTGATTCTCACCATGAGGTAATCTTATCTACAATCAGTTACAAAGTAAAGGGAATCCTGTGTTTGCAGACCTGGGTCTGTTTGTATATTTACCTGCCTATAGCCCAGAGGGTATTGAGGATTTATTTCTCGGATATATGTCTCTCTTTGTTGCTCATCGAGTATGGTGCAATTGTGCAGATTGGGGTGGAGAGAATGCATAAAGACAGCAAGTATGTGTTGTTTCTTGACGATGATGTTAGGCTGCATCCTGGGTCAATTGGAGCCCTCACTGCCAAGATGGAAAAAAATCCTGAGGTATGGTAAAGTAAATGCAACTGCTTGATTGTTGTAGACTATACTGAGTTGGTTAGCTCGTGTTGTGATATGTCTGCCTCCTATGGCAACCTTAACGTTGTGCTATTGATGTGCAGATTTTTATTCAAACTGGATACCCTCTTGATTTACCTTCTGGAAGTTTGGGAAGTTACTGCATCTATGAATACCATATGGTATGACAGTCGTAAAAAGCTTTAATTTTCTTTTAATGTTTCATTGTCCATGCACACATACAAATAATGTGCACGCATTTAGTGTCGCGTGTTTGTTTCCAACCAGCTGCATTTGGCTTTTCTTATCCATATAACTATGCTGGAAGTAGTCCTGAAACATCCTCGGCCGTTGCTGAAAGCATTTTATATTTCCGACTTTTCAGTTGTGTATTTTCCAAGTATACATCTTGTGGCGCCTATATGTGATATCCATAAAGCAACCTTTCAAATTGAACAGTGAATAAGATATGGAATTACAAGAACAATGAAGTATAAGCATGACGAAATCAAATCTCTGATTTCATATCACAAAAATCTATCTGCTTGAAGTAACAATTGAGCCCAATTAATTGTGCAAGATCCTGAAATAAATGTTCGAATGGGTGTTGTTTAACATATATTAGTTGGCCAAACATAGAGGTCATTGCATAGAGATGTTTCACTTTTTAAAAATATTTTTAAACTTATGAATTAACAGAAAATCATCTTTTGCAGCCTTGTTCGATGGGGTTTGCTACTGGTGGCAAAACATTTTTCCTGTGGGGAGGGTGCATGATGGCAAGTACCAGCTTCTTCCTTTTCGAACTGTTGCATGCTTATTATGGAAATGAAATAGTTGTGGAGTTCTTTCCATAATTTTCTTTCGCTTCAGATGCATGCAGATGATTTTAGAAATAATCATCATGGGGTGGTTTCGGATCTTCGAGATGGGGGATATTCTGATGACATGACTCTTGCAGCCATAGCAGGTATTGTGTTCAGTGATTTGCCCACATAACCTTGTTCAAGTTAGTCGTTTTGTCTAAAAGCTACATTTTTCTTGATATTGCAAACATGTTGTATCACTACTACCCCACCTATCTTTAAGCCAAACAGGTTGAACTTTGCCCTGAATCACCAATTAATTAAACACTGGTAAGTTATTTTACGACAATTTCCTTTTTCAATCAAATATTTGCATGAAGTGGCCGATCTCAAATTTGAACCAGCATTCTAACACTTGTTGCCTGCTGGTTTAGTGTTTCATCAAGCAATGGTCCCTGTCTACGACTGATAACCTTCCAATGCAAGCAGCATTGGTTAATGTTTTGGTTTTTTGTATCTTTTCTCTAAATCAAATTGGATGTACTTGAATTCATCGTAGTATGAGGACTACATGTATTGGTTGGCAGAACTCTACCCTTACATTTCTTCTGTGTTTCACCATTACGTGAGCTGTGTCACAAGGAATTCCTATGTTCATAATTTTTCATTTGTCGCTGATAGATCTCTAATTTACAATTAATGATTTCATTTCTTATTTTCCAGGGGCTCATAAGAGGCTAATTACATCACCACCGGTTGCTGTTTTTCCTCACCCGCTGGCAAGTGATCTTAGTTTCTCAAGGTTTGTAATGTAGAGATCAAAAGTATTTATACTTGAGGACAGGCATTAAATTGCAAATAAAATATGCTATTTCCTCTTGACTTTTTGATCTGTGAAGGTACTGGAACTACTTGAGGAAGCAAACATTTGTTCTGGAATCATACACAACAAAGGTTAACTGGATAATGAACCGTGCATTATTTTCTTCCCACTGCTACCTATCATGGGGATTTGTGGCGCCATATCTTATGGCTGTCGTTCATCTTGTGGCAGCACTAAGAATTTATTCTCTAGGGCATTCACTCTGGGATACTGCCCATACTTCTCGTGGTAAGACACGTAAAACACAGGCCCCTAAGTGTTGAAGATAATTAGACTCCTCACAAAGGATAACAACGGTGTCCTACTGATTTTCAAATTGCAAACAAAATTCAGTATTTTGCAGACGCCTGCAGATATTGATTACAGCCCATTGAAACAGAATGAAAAAATCAAGATAGAGAACGATGTTAAAGTGTCAGGCCTTTAATTTCATTCTTCCAATGTCTCGAGCAATTCTGGTTTTCACTTTCATCGATCATTTCTTTTCAGGTTTGACACTTGCAGGCTGCCTAGCTATATGCACTTTTATAGAACTTCTCTCTATGTGGAACTTGACCAGAATAGAAGTTCAACTATGCAACATGTTATCTCCTGAGGCGCTTCCGCTGTCCCTTGCCTCTTACAACTGGTGCCTTGTAAGTATCTCTTCTTTCGGTTGCTGTTCCTTTGTCTGGAATTCAATTTCCCTGGAACTGTCTGTTACGCACGAATAAACCTTTCAAATGAAACCTAATATATTCTGTAAGGTTTACTGCGGTATAATGCAAGAGTTTCAGGTGACAGCCACATCAAAAAGACAGAAACTATCATTTTCTGTCTTTACCTCCTCACGTTATTTTATTTTGTGGATAGTTAAAAAAGTATGATATTGATGATCAAAATGTACTGGCGATGTCATTTAGTTTGTTAGATTTATCATGGATTGACTTTGAACAATAATTTATCTGCTGTTCAATGGAGCAGGTATTTATTGCGATGCTGGTGGATAATTTCTTGTACCCTATCTCCGCTTTTCGTTCACATTTTTGTCAGTCCATCAATTGGTCTGGCATTCGATACCACTTGAAGGATGGGAAGATAAGTAAGGTATGCTTGTTAAGGCCTATGGTTTCCCCCAGAACATAACAGTTGTTTAGTGTTTGTTAAAGAGAAGAAAGTGGTGCAATTGTCTTACAGATGAAAAAGCATAGCTCCCTGATGAAAATACCCTTCATTTTGATAGTCTCCATTCTGTTGTTTTGACGTGGATTGGGGAAGCCCTATGGTACACACGAAACAATATGTAAATCGTAAGTAACACCATACACTTGGTAACTAGCATAATTCATGGTAATATTTCTATGGCACCATACACACTTATTCATAACAACTCAGAACAATACAGGAGTAATGCGAAAAATCACAACACGGATGTATGTGATAAATGTGTGTAACCAACTACAAAAATGCATAACTCCTTTTTCTATGGTACACCCTTTATTTTAACTAAACCCCTTATTCTATGGTACATAACTCCTTTTTCTATTGTGCACCCCTTATTTACAAAATACACTATTATGTTAGTATAAACAGGTGCGTACTAAGGCTTTTTCCCTATATGAATGGGTGAATAGGATCTCAACTTTGGCTATTTTTAATGGGAGACAAATTTTAGAGTTTGTATGGATGAACATAATATTTTTCTTTTGACAATATGAATCTGGCTACTAGCTTAGTACTACTTATGGTCCCTACTGGTAAGACTAGCAATCTGCCTATTACTGCTGGGTGAAGCGAACCTGACCCACCTCACCAGGCCGGTGGGACACCTTGTTCTGCATGCGGCCCTTGCCATTTTCTTAACAGAGCTTGACTTTTTATTACAGATTGACAGAAGCAAGGATAAGGGACCGAAATATACGGATTTGGGTGGGAAACGTTTATATGGAAAGAGAGGAGTTCATCCCAACTCGTCTGTCTTTGGCTCTTGGTCAACAAATCTGACCCAGTGGCGCCAACCCAGGAAATTTGATGTCTAGAAATTGGGCTTTTAACGAACACGGACTTAATCGATGAATCGTGGTGGCTTTCAGAACAACACTTCTTGGGATTATTCACGTCCCAGCACATAGTTTGGCCAATCCAATCCTTGATTTATTTATGTGCTATCATTCATTTGATTGTTCATTACCCATTCAATCAATTGATTATTCAGCTTCAATGTTCCCCACTGGTAGGTTACTTCACGTAGTTTTTTGTAATGGTTTTCCTCAGTGAGTTGCGCATTCAGAACTCCAGTGTAAAACAGGAAAAGTTGTGCAAGAATATATGTTCTTTCTTGAGGCCTGTCTGAACACAATTTTTATGTGCTTTTTCGTAGCAAGTATGAGTGGTCAGATGTTTAGTTCTTTCTCCTTCCAGCTCTCGAATCAATACACATTTGACTCGGTTTCATATTCTGTACAAATGTTGAAGAAAAGATTGCTTTATTCTTTTCCATTTTTGGGCAGCTTGGTCCAAGAAAAGCATGGAGGCAACCACTTGTTTGATACTTGATCAAACGGTAGTGAGAACTACTGTGATGCTCCACAATCACAGGCTGTCGCGCCTAGTCTTATCCTCCACCGAAAGTCCCATTACCGGTAGCAGAAGCTTATTACCTGGCTTGTCGGCAGTCCCAACTGCACCGTGCCGTGCAGTTGCCCGGATATCGGCTTGCACTGAGTTTATTTTCATGATCGGAACTGTTTATGTCGTAGAGCTCGTTGAAAACTTTAACCACGTCAAAAATCATGTTAATCGGATACTTATTAATACCTAATCAGAGTGACTTTTTAATTAAATACTGTTTAATTCCTGATCAGATCACATTTATGTTTTTGAAAATGGATATGCCCACACTGGATCAAACCCATCGAAAAGTCGCTCCAATTAGGTATTAAAAGGTATCCGATTAACATAATTTTTGACGTGGTTAAAGTTTTCGACGAGCTCTATGACATGAACAGTTCCGATTATGAAAATAAACTCAGTACAAGCCGATATCCGGCCAACTGCATGGCACGGTTCAGTCCCCATAAGGGGACTGCCGACAAGCCAGATTGAATAGAATAAAGATTAAAGATCATCGAAACAAGGAATCAATCACAGCACCGCTTTCTCTTTTAACCACCTCCTTTTCCGTCTTTACCCCTTTATTCTTCCACCTTTTCCTCCCCTTTCCTTTCTGCCAAACAGTTCTTCATAACCAAAGAAAGTGAAAAGCTAAAACAATAATAGAGAAAAACGAACTCTTGTAGATCAGACTGCAACTTTCTCTGTTAATCATCTCATTTTCCCTTCTGTTTCTTCCACCCTTTCCTTCTCTTTCCTTTCTGCCAAACAATCACCACTACAAAGAAGAAGAAGAAGAAGAAGAAGAAGATGATGAGCTGTTGTAGTAGTAAGCCTAGAACTCTGTCTCCGACCAAAGCCTCCTCACCAGAACAACTAAATCAAGAAAACATATCACCCAGAGATGTGAAACACGAAATTCTTTTACGAATTCCCGGATGCAAAGTTCATCTCATGGAGGAAGGGGAGGCAGTAGAACTCGCCAATGGCGACTTCTCTCTCTTCCGCGTATCAGATGAAAACGTTGTACTTGCAACCACGGTCAAAGTTGGCGATGAACTCCAATGGCCTTTGACAAATGATGAGCCAGTGGTGAAACTTGATGCTTTGCACTACCTTTTCTCTCTGCCCATGACAGATGGTGAAGAGCCTTTGAGCTATGGGGTGAGTTTTCCTGACGGCGGTGGGAGTTTGGGCTCGTTGGATTCATTCCTGAAAGAGCATTCTTGCTTTTCTTGTTCACCGGAGTCGAATCAAAATAGGGGTGTGAATTGGAAGGAGTATGCTCCTGCTGTTGGGGATTACAATAATTTCTTGGCAAAGGCAATTGCTGGAGGGACTGGTCAGATTGTCAGGGGGATCTTCAAATGCAGCAATTCTTACACCAACCAGGTATGTATGTCTTTTAGTACTGCAAAACCAAAATATGCAAGCAAAAACTTAGTTCTGGATAAATTACATTTCAAAACCTTGCAATCTAGTGGCAGAATTCTTGGAATGTTTTTGCCCTCGTAGTGATTTATTTTCTTCAATAGTTGGATAAATTAAAGAATGCTTAAGGAAAAAAAAAAACAGGTGCAAAAGGGAGGGGAAATGATTCGAACTCAAGCTGCAGAGGAGAAAAACAGTACCTCAGCAAAGACCAACAAAGCTGGTGGCTCCACAAAGAAAAGCGGATTAAATAAAAGCCTAAAACGGTACCTAGCTCAATGATCAATTCCTTTTGCTTTATTTGGATTATTGGATATTCAGATTATGATTATTCTTGATTTCGTAGTGTCAGGCAGCTGTCGAGGATGACAGAGAAGATGAGCAAAGTAATGCTTAACGGAGTTGGGCTTGTGGCTGGTTCGGTGATGGGTCCAGTGGTTCGATCCCAACCTGGGAAGGCATTCCTAGCCATGGTTCCAGGAGAGGTGCTCTTGGCTTCGCTGGATGCTGTCAGTAAGTCAAAAAAAAATCCCCCCCAATTTGTGCATGCATGCCTTTGTAACTTTACTGCTTTCAATAAGTAAAACTACGGTCATAGATTAACTGAGTTCAATCGCGAGAAGTCATTTAACTTGACGAAAATTTGAAAGTTTTTAGACGGGTAGATTAGACACTGCTTGGTTTATTGACGACTTTCTTACGTTGTATATAATGCCTAATAGAGTAACTCAAAATGCCATTTTGAATGGGTTGTTCTATATAAACTGCAGATAAAGTCTTGGATGCAGCTGAAATTGCTGAGAAACAAGCCCTTTCTGCCACCTCTGCTGCCGCAACCAGAATGGTTAGCCGAAGGTAGAGTCTCTGAACTATTGTACCGTTTTTATTACTCTACACCATACTGGTAGTACATCCACACATTCATTGGTCTTGATCATGAAAATCCGGGATAAATCAAAAACCGAATTTCCTAAGCTAGTTGGAAAGATGTTATCGGTTGAACATTCTGGCCTCTGTTGTACTCCTTGAGCTCGGAGAAATGAACCACTACTTAAACAAGAATCAAATGTAATCCGAAAACATGACACACAGATACACGAGGTACCACGGAATTGTCTTTGTACACGGATCACACCAGTCTTTGACGACAATGTTGGAGAGAGAAGAAGACTACAATTTTGATTGTTAGGGTAGCCACCATTATGTATGCTAGGGTTCATATCATCCAATTACCAAAATAATATTAGTAGTCAGCCCCCGCCAACTCACCATCGAGTTGGAGGATCCACAAACGAAGTGATTATTCAGTGCTCTTAGAGTACCGCCACGTGGTGCTCTAAGGGCCTTCTCCACCACATAAACCCAACAGAGGAGATACATGATCTCACATGATGAGTAACCCCACTAAACCGGACTAAGATGAAGGGATTACGAATATCATACAAGACCTAGGGATTCATGGTAGGTTATGTGATCAGCTTTAAACCGCTATAGTACCCTGGTTTATTCCGTATTTCCGTTTTAGTTAGTGGACGTGGCAAGATCATATCATTCTTTTCTTTTCTTCTTCTTGATTGCCATGGGATTTTTGTGCAACAGGTTTGGAGATAATGCAGGGGAGGCAACAGGACATGCGCTTGCAACAGCAGGGCACTGTGCCGGCACAGCTTGGAATGTGTTGAAGATTAGGAAAGCCATCAATCCGGCATCAACCGTTTCTTCAGGAGTTCTAAACAGTACAAAAAAAAGCAAGAATTCTTCTTGAAGAAACCCATGGAATTTCGTTTTGCGATATCATCCGAAAGAATGACATGGAAACAATGCCAGACATCTCTAGCTACAATGATTTTGTCTAAACTTTTGTGTTGAAACCCTGGAACAATGCCAATGTTGTGTTTAATACTCCCTCCGTCCCAATTTACTTGTCACAGTTCTATTCCAACCGGAAAAAAGAATTAGTTATATCTTTAAATTGGTAATGAATTTTATATCCAATATGGATCTTGTTTGATAGATCTCGATTTATTCTATAATACAATGTTTTCAAAATCGCCTAAAATATTACTCCCTCCGTCCCAAATTGATTGTCCCGTCCGCAAAACGGAGTATTAAAAATAATGCAATTTTTTCAAGAAAAAATTCAAACTTTTTTCACAAATTAAAAATACTCATTGATATCTAGTAAGTTGTTGAAAAACTTTTGATTTTTTCTTGCAAAAATTGTATTATTTTTAACACTCCGTTTTGCGGACCGGACAATCAATTTGGGACGGAGGGAGTATAAATTAGAAGATATAATCAATTGAAAAGTGGCATGATTTCCAAAAAGTGACAAGTAAATTGGGACGGAGGTAGTAGTTTTCACACAAGGGAATGTGATACAAGTTTGAGTTGTGTTCTTCGCATTTGAACTTAGCGACAGGGTATTTTACTT
Source organism: Rhododendron kiyosumense (assembly GCA_019656275.1). Taxonomy (NCBI): domain Eukaryota; kingdom Viridiplantae; phylum Streptophyta; class Magnoliopsida; order Ericales; family Ericaceae; genus Rhododendron; species Rhododendron kiyosumense. The sequence continues at coordinate 2,903 of BPLS01011551.1, read as the reverse complement.
CTTCCTTTGTTTCGGCGGCGAAGGGAAACGCCATTCAAATTTTCCTTTCCAAATTGCTTTAGGGTATTTTTACAGCAACAAAAGCTCAATTTTACCGATGCCTTTCCTTTCCAAATTGCTCCAATGCATGTACCGCAACAAAAGCTCGGTTTACCGATGCAAATACTGTTAGGAAAAATGGGTTTAGTTCACACAATTTTTTGGGCGAATTTGGGCCAAAAATTAAGTGGGACCTGGACACCTCCAGAGGTGGGTCCAAGTAGATTTATAATCTTCTATATTAGGGGATTAATCCACAAAAGAAATGAACAAAAAACCATTAAGGATTGAAGGAGAAATTGTCAATCATAGTTGGACCTGAGTATTTTAGTTTGAGCTTACGCTGTTGTGGCTTGCTCGAACTAACTCGAACTAAAGGTAAGTTTGGATTAAAAAGTTAAATGACTTACTTTTTTGTCTTTAGTTTAAAAAAAAAAAATTTGTCAAACTTTTGTGACTTATTAATTCGCCTCGACGAAAGGAATTGGAAAAGTAAATTTTTTTTTATTGAAACTCATAATTTTTTTGACTAAAGACAAAAAATAAGTCAATAAATTAGTTTTTTTTTTTTTTACTCATTGTCTTTTTGAAAAAAATTACTCCTATGAGTTTCGATAAATTTTTTTTACTTTTCCGATTTCTCTCGCTGAGACGAATCAATAAGTCACAAACGTTTGATGCAAAATTAATAAATGCAAATTCTTTTTAATAAAAAATTTACTGTTCCACTTTTAAACCCAAATAAGGCCTAAATGCTAGCAGTAGCAAAAACCATAATAAGTTTTGCAGCAAGAGCTGGAAGCTCTTCCATGACAATTGTCAATGGAACTCAATAAATGCTAGCTTTGCATTTAATAATAGTTCTGCCCACCTGTTGAAGAAGCATTGATCCAATTCTTGTTTCAATTCCACGGTTCTCTTTTGCCTTCCTATAAATAGACATTCTTTGCATGAGATGTAAAGAAGAAAAATATTCCAGTGAAACACGCTACCTCGTTTTCTGTAAACTTGTTGTGTTTTGGTTTTATCTGAGAGAGTACAACGCACAAAATTTCAGTTCGAAGTAAGCTCAAGTGTGGTGCACACTTAACCGGTTAAATTCCGGAAGACTGACGTCTACTAAAATCTCTAACACCACGGTGAAGCGGCGAATCTGTTTTAGGGACACCGTGTGTAACACGGGTGTCGATTTATATCCAATACTCCCTCCGTTCCAAATTGACAGTCCACCATAAAAAGTCGTGCCATTTTTTAAATAAAAAAATCAACTACTTCCGTGTATAATTTTTTGAATTTTTTCACTCCAAATTAAAATACTAATCGAGATCTTTAATACGGTGCGAAAAAATTTGAAAAATAATGCACCGAAAGAGTTAATTTTTTGATTTGAAAAATAGTAAGAGAAAGAAAGTAGGACTCTCAATATGGAACGGAGGGAGTATATTTTAGATTCAGTATTTCCCTTATGTTTTTCAAATTTGAATAAAAATTGGCTGAACTATTTTTATACCGCATGCGTGTAACAAATACCTATTCGCGATCATGTCAATTGATATGACCCATATACCAACGCTCTACCGACCTAATTTATTGACGCAAGCAATAGCTCATTTTCATTTGCTCCTGGACCAGCACCGCCGCGTGGTAATTTGTGGTGGAAAAAAAGTTCCTGGATCACCATATGCTTCAGGGGCTCTGAATAACCTCTCGAGGGTGGGATTGAAACCACGACCCATGGGTAGACTGAACTAAAAAGCCCATTAACTTAAAAAAACTAACCATCATAGGCCGGCCTAATTGCACCACTAGCCCAAAAAATGGGCCCAAGAAAATTGCAATTTATTGAGTCGTATGTACAGACACTGTATACTTCAAACCTAGCTAGCCATCCTTGTTGAGAATCTGAACCATAATTGCAAGTGTTTGGGAGCTATGGAAGACGAGAGGGTGAGCATATACAGAGCGTCGAGAACCATAAAGCGAAGAGAAAACTCACTCTACAACGCACTTCGATCCATTTACGAGGACTCGATCTTCGTCGGAGAGATCGCGCTGCTGTGGCCGGAGCTCCCGCTCCTGGCCAATCTCCGGTGCGGGCTATGGTACTCTTCCCAATTCGAATCCAATTGCTACTTCAAGTCCACCGACGGCCATACCAACAACTGGTCCTTCAACACCTCTCGCCTCAACCTCCACGTTGCCCTCCTCGCCGGTATCTCTCTCTCTCTCCAAATTATATATCCGTGCATTATATAAAATACTGTATGAATTGCCATAAAATTGTGTTCTTCTCTCTGAAATAGTTAGGGCTGAAAACGAACAGCTCGAGGTTCGAGTGATTATGGGTTCGGCTTCCCTCATTAGTAAATGAGTCGAGCTTGAGTGTTGAGCTCGTTTAGTAAATGAGCCGAGCTCAAGTTGGATGAAACTTGGCTACCTTATAAAAGCTGGGAGGCTCTTGTGGTAAACGAACTGAGCTCAAACACCTTGATGATAATGTGCCGAGCTTGAGCTAAACTAGCTTTGAACGAGCCGAGCTAGAACATGTCAAAGTTTTTACTATGCACCTATCGTTTGTATGTGTATGTCTTTACTGTTTAGATTATAATCGAGCACTTTTGACATGAAGAAACGTCAGTTTATTTTGTGTTGGTTGTGTGTTTACGACAAATGTTTTATCTTGAGTCCCCCTTCTGTCACCTTCTTTTGTCTTACAAATTTTTGCTTGTGTTAGCTGAGTTTGTAGAGGTGATGATGCTTAAAAGTTCTCTTTTCCTTGTTGTTTGATGGGTAGGGCAGAGGGGAGGGTGTATAATCGTTGATTCAACTAGGAAAGGGAAGAGATTTCCGGATAGTATGTCCAA
>BPLS01011547.1:0-21037 GCA_019656275.1 Rhododendron kiyosumense | reverse complement strand
CCTTCCAATTGGGGTTGAACATTAACGAATCCAACGGCCGAACGAAAGACAAGTTGTCATCTTTTTCCTGCAACTCACTAATTCAATGTAAATGATAAAAAGTATAATTATGATAACCAATTAAACACAATTAAGAACTAACAAAATATGGTATTGGAGCTTCTATGTGTCATTATTTTGTGCTCATAAACCCCACCAATTGACCTCTTGTTTTTATTTGATCATGATAGATACACTCGTATCTTCTCACATGGATAGACGAAAGGACAGATGATCTGTTTTTCTAAAGCCTAATTCTGTTAGGCTCTTACTCACAAATCTTTGAGCTCCAATCCTTCATTATCACTCTCAATCCTTGCTCTTCTTTTGCGTTCTCAATCCTTGCTCTCGCGAATTTCAGTAGTTGGATGTTTTTCAAAGATTATTTCGAGCTCATGCTCCCCCTCCCGCTCACACACGCGGGTGTGTATCATGTGACTTAGGGCTTGGTGATGTAAATCCTAGAATATTAGAAAATATTTGTTCATACACAAAAGCCGATTCAACCCTCGTACTCTCTTCACTCAACTAAGCACATAAAAATCTCTAGGTCTTTTCTACCTACGTTTTTTACTTGATTGTTCTTTGAGCATTTTAGTGTGTCGTGATTCAGCCAATTTCTCAACAGAATCTTCCAAGAGGGAGCATATCAATTTGACAAGTCTCAACTTGTGTGTGAACAGAAATAGATTAATCACTACAAGAAATTACACCATTGTGGACTAAAATTCCTGACTAAAATAAATTCAGTCGCCTATTGTTGGAAAATTACGGACTAAAATTATTTAGTCGGGAAACAATAATCTTTGCCGATTGAAACAAATTTTAGTCAGGAAATAATAATGTTTGCTGACCAAAAAATAAATTTAGTCGGCAAATATAAATTTTCCCCTAATTTAAAAAAACAATAAATAAAAAACATTTTTCCGACTAAAAAATTTAGTAGGGAATAGGTAATATTTGCCGACTAAAATTACATTTGGTTGGCGAATATCAATTTTTTTCCCCTTTTACACAAATTTCAAGAAAGGAAATATTTGTTCCGACGGACACTGATCATGATACAACCTTTCCCGATCTAAGCAGTTCATTTTTTTTTCCTTCCTTAATCATAAGATTTTTCATAAATTTTTGGCTCGATCGGGTTAAGGAAAGCTGTCTATCAGAAGGCAAATTCTTAAATAAAAAGAATTTTGTTGTCAAATCAAGTATCTATCCATAAGCGGGTTAACTTCATTCTTGGTACGAATGATCTAATTTGTATTACAACAAAAAAGATGATTTGGATTTTGCCAAAAAAATACCTCAAGCAGGGCTTGGTTAGTGCACTATAACACTGCTTGGTTAGTGCACTATAACATTTAAACGTCTCCGAACACATTAAATATCTTTCAATCTTAATTAATTGAAAAGTCGCACGGACTCCCAAAAATGACTAAAAAATTAGAATTGAGGAAGCAATAATTAAGAAAAAAAAAAAAGGATTGTGCACAAAAAGAAAGGGTTAGATCACTAAACTCAAACCGAACGTAGTCATGTTTCTTGGGAAGGAGATAATAGTTGGTGTTGGTGTTGTTGTACGGTGTGGTGTGGTTGTTGTGCTGATCAAGGTTCCGTTCCATGGTCTTTACTGTCTCTCGGCCGCCCTTGACATGGCGGCAAAGAGGGTCTTGATTGGTGTTTTTTGGCGGCTAAACTTAGGGCCGGGTGTGGATCTATTGTTTGCTCGTAGGTTTTGCTTTAGTTTTTGTTTACTATTTTTTTTTTGTTGGTTTTCTTCCCCTGCATGGGACTTTCTCTCACTCCTTGTGTGTGTTGTTTTGGTGAGTTTTCTACGTCGTCTTGATGGCTTTTCAAGGTTGGAAACGAGTCTTGTCCTGAATGTTCAATTTGTTTATGAGTTTAGGCTTCTTTAGTGGTTGCTTTCTTCTCTCCTTGGAGGTGGCTACCCGTTCAGCCGTTCCCGATATATGTTTTTCATATCAATGAAAGAATCTCTAAAGTTTGACCAAAAAATAAAATAAAATTTGGTAAGAACCCCAGTCCCATTATATATTTTAGAAAAACAATTAAATAGACATCCTATCAGAGTCATCATGGGTTCCATGGAGTTAAATGCTAAGTCTTGGTCATTGGATGGTTCTGCCCATTGTCTTGGTCGATGTCGATGGTAAGCCCTTCATATTCCTATTGACTTAGGGCATGCTTATCTTTGATCCAAAGACTCCACACATACTTCTTGGAATAGTCTTTTCTGCCTTTTTCATTTTTGTCCTCCTAGCCTAATGTAAGTGTACAAGATCACTCTGCCCGTCTATTTTGGTCCCCATTTATTTATTGTTTTTTGTCCCACGTATACCAGGTAATTGCTGGGACTAAACCAATCATGCATCATTTTCAAAATGTATCTAGTCTTTAGGACCAATTAATTATAAAGCAGAAATACATTTTATAATTAACCTCTTAATTTAGTTATTGTTTGGATTTGTAAATGAAAAGTATCTAAAATGTGAATCTAACTTTTGGTCCCAGCAAACAAAATTCCTTGCTCCACCCCTAGGTGCAATGAATCTAATCTAATAGGCGACTCGTCGGCAGTATCATTATTAGTGTGAAGAAAAATGAAATTATGTATTATTGATCATGTGTAGCTCATTTGCGGGCTTTAGATAACAAAAAGGTTAATAACTATTGCCAACTAAAGAACCCGTTTTGCACGAAGCTATAAATTCATATCAAAACATTAATTTTATTTAGGATTACAGCAAAGCATTTCCTTGTTTTTCAAAATGACTTTTTAATAAAAACATTTTACCTATACTTTTAAGAAATCAATTTTGTCATAGAACATAAGCAAAATTAATAATTCTAATTCTAACACAAAACCTACTGTCACTTCTATCCCCACAAGCGTTATCAATTGAACCTCAAATGGTATTACGCAGAGAAACATTATCACTACGGCCCACACTATGACAATAACCAAAGTGACAAAGGTTTACGAACTTATACATCTCTGTGGGTCAGACAACATTGGCTGGAAATGTATAAGCGAACGCCATGGTCATCAGTGGAAGGCAGGGATTTTAACCCGGAAGGACCGGCTTAATAGACATATATTTTTGGAAAATTTATATAAATGGTCCTCCTAGTTTCACTCGAGTCTCATTTTCGTCCTCCAAGTATATCATGTGGTCGTCGATATCGAGTGATCTTCGATTTTGGTGACGATGCTATAATTGGTAATAAGTGAAATACTAACGGTTCAAATTAAGCATTATAAAAAATTACTTGACAGTTATGTTTTACAATTTATACATTTGATTTACTTGATAGTCAACTAGGTCTTATGTTGCATTTATTGTTGTAGAAGCCACACAATCGCAAGAAAATTATTACGATCGAGACTGTTCATTTTGTTACACTTGTTGAATAATTCATCCACGTAAATTTGCGACTCGATCAGGTTTAGAAAACCCCTTTATCGAGACATGAACTCATAATAAAATAATATTTTTGTTCAAACAATTGTCTAATGAAAAACGATCAAACTATAATCTCCAGTAAAGAATGATCTTTAACCCAGTAATAAAACGAAGATAGATATATGGTTCTAACCGGGCAAAAAGGCCTCAAGTGGGGCTCGGGTGATAATGGTTCTAATTTGCGTATTTGGAGATATAGGTTCTGTTTATGAATGTGATTGCAATATTCTCTTTTAGTGTGTAGGTCCTAAAAAAAAAAAAGATTTAGTGCTAACAAGTTTTTTTTTTTTTTGTATTTTAAGAAAGTAAATTTAAAAGCTTATCAAAAAATAAGTAAATTTAAAAAATAAGAGTAAAACAGACGAAACCAAATTATATAAGTATATTTATTATCGAAAAGAAAATAAAGTATAGCAGTGGTGGGGTGGCAAGTTGCGTGTGGGATGAAGCATATGGTCTCAGGTTCGAGACTTGGGGTTCCTTCTTGGAACAACATCTTACCAAGGCAAATATGCCCATCAAAAAGGGCAATTTAATTTTTCTATTTTGGCGACACCCCCATTTTTTTGTAATAACATTTGAAGCCACAATGTAATTATTATTGCCAACTAAATATTTAGTCGGCAAAAGTTAACTTTACCAACTAAAAGAGAAACTGTGACTAAGTTTTTAGTCGCCCATATAGTCGCTAAAACCATCCATTGGCCGACTAAACCTTATTTAGTCGGCAATTACATTTGCCGACTCTCATCCTCCGACTAAATTGCCAACCAAATTATTTAGTCGGAAAAATCATTTCACGACTAAAAAGGTCACATTAGGCGACTAAACCTTTAGTCGGCAATTGTGTTTCATCCTCCACCCTAGCCTAGAACATTTAGCCTTTCATGGACTAATAAAGATTGAAGCTCTTTTTCTCTACTTTTGCCGCAGCCGTGGTCTGAACTGTGATAGGCTCTCTGAGCCCAACTCTCCATTTTATAGCTGCGGAATAAATCCTATTGAAGATCTTGAGAATCCTTATTTACCTAGAACTACTGAGTGCCATTGAAAAGGAAATATCCTTCTGTAATTAGAGTTCCTTGCCTCCACAAATTATAGTTAATCTCAGTAACATGCATCCACCGATTAGCTTTCAAAGATTTCTTCCTTGGGCAAGGCAATATTCACGTCCAGATCTTTATAATGAGCAGTGGAAATTTTCTTCACATGGAAATATTATTTAAAAAATTAGTCTGGAGTCCACTATAGAGAACTTGTAAACCAGTTAGTTCACTTCTAATGTTTGTACCCCCTCTGGTCCACTAATATGGTTTAGTAAGGCCTTAAGTCCACTTTTTAAAAAAAATGAAATTATGTCAAGACAAAAATATTCTCCTATATAAGCTGTCATATAGAGAGAAACCCTAGATCAAAAAATTCTGGAGCACAACCACCCCCCCTCTCTCTCTCTCTTCAAATCATTTGGTCCGAGTGTGCTTGCGAGAATCATTACAATTTTACAATGGATTATCCATGTCTCTATTACGTAATTAATGCAAGATTGAATTCTGGAAGACACCACTTTGAAGTTTAAGGCTGTCTTTCACAGATTCGTCACTTAAATCATGTATTATGTGCGGTATTCTTCTATGTTTTGCAATTAACTGTTTGACTGATGAATAAATGCATCATCACTCAGATCTATTTGAGAGTCCCACTGGATTGTCTTCCCTATTTGTGATTTTACTCATTTCGTTGCTTTGAATTCACAGGCTTCAAAACCGATCAAGAGAATTCCTTCGATTTCGAGTTCTTTGGCAGTTCAATTTGTTTGGAGATTAGAATCAAGATTTGGGTGTCTATATGTATTAGAGATTGGGCACACGCAATTGAGAAGGGGATGGAGAGAGATCAAGGGTAGCTGCGGCGACGGCTACCGGTAGTGGATGCCCGGAGATGGCTGCTAGTGCAGGGGAGAGAAGAGATTTGAAGTTTTTTGAATAAATATATAAAGTTATATTTGTGCTTTTCATCAATCACTTATTGATTGGAGATCTGAATTTTTTTGAATAAATATAACATTATATGTGATGGACAACGGACTAATTCAATAAGTGATGGACAATGGAGCATATAACGTTATATGAGAACTTCTGTCATGTGTAATATGTGTTTTTTCTAAGGTTAGACATATAATATTATGTCTCGTTTTTTAGATATATTAATGTTGTTTATGTTGTTTTGAATATATATATATATATATATATATATATGTAGATATAGATGTTATGGGAATGTTATTCGGAGACAAAAAATCATAAATTTTGAAGGATTCAATAAAGGTTTTGATGAAAAAACGAAGAAAAAATGAAGCTCGACCCTCTGTGGCCTCAGTAACATTCAACTTGGAATTCAAGACGCGACTGAAAATAAGAATAATGGTGGCATGATATGTGAACATATAATGTTATTTTTTGGAATATATAATATTGTTAGAAAGATTTGATGTTGTTTTGAAAACATGTAATTTTATATGTCATGTTTTGTGAGACTTAAGCTACAGAAGCTTAGATATAATGTTATATACTCTGTTTTTTTTGTGAGATTTAGAACTACAGAAGTTCACATATAATGTTATATGTTATGTTCTATTTTTTTGTGAGATTCAGAGTTGCAGAAGTTCAAATATAATGTTATATATTCTGTTTTTTTTTTTTGCGATATTTAGATATTCAAAAACTCACATATAATGTTATATGTTTTGTAAGGACCAGCATATAATGTTAAGAACTACTGTAAAAACAAGAAAAACCAAAAAAAAAAATGTTGCATGTTAGAAAATTTTTACCACACATATAATGTTGTATATTAGGAAATTTTTATCACTCATATAACGTTAAAAAATCAATACAAAAAAATAGGAAAAAATAAAAAGAGAAATTTGTCACATATATAACGTTAAATGTTAAGTGTAAGGGGTTCAATAAAAAAATCGAGAAAAATAAAAAAAATACATTTTTTGTTACACATATAACGTTATATGTGGCATAATGGCAGCGGCGACGGCGGCGGCTGTGGTGGTGGCAACGGCAGCAGTGGTGGTGACGGCGGCGGCTTGATTGCAATAAAAATGAAAAAAATGTAAAAATATATTTTCGTGTTAGCCAAACAAGGCCCTTGTTTCTTAGGTGGGTTATTTTTGTCATTAAAATTATTAGTGGACTTAGTGGGTTATGAAACTTAGAAGTAGATTAGATGGGTTTGAAAAGTATTATAGTGGACTTATAAAAAATTCTCCCAATATTATTCCATTATTCTTTGTTTGCCTTCCAATTGGGGTTGAACATTAACGAATCCAACGGCCGAACGAAACATAAGTTGTCATCTTTTTCCTGCAACTCATAAATTCAATGTAAATGATAAAAAGTATAATTATGATAACCGATTAAACACAATTAAGAACTAACAACATATGGTATTGGAGCTTCTATGTGTCATTATTTTGTGCTCATCAACCCCACCAATTGACCTCTTGTTTTTATTTGATCTTGATAGACACATTCATATCTTCTCACATGGATAGATGAAAGGACAGAAGATCTGTTTTTCTGAAGCCTGATTGTGTTAGGCTCTTACTCACAAATCTTTGAGCTCCAATCCTTTGTTATCACTCTCAATCCTTGCTCTTCTTTTGTGTTCTCAATTCTCGCTCTCGCGAATTTCAGCAGTTGGATGTTTTTCAAAGATTATTTTGAGCTCGCGCTCCCCCTCCCGCTCACACACGCCGGTGTGTGTCATGTGACTTAGGGCTTGGTGATGTAAATCCTAGAATATTAAAAATTATTTGTTCATACACAAAAGCCGATTCAACCCTCATACTCTCTTCACTCAACTAAGCACATAAAAATCTCTTGGTCTTTTCTACCTCCATTTCTTACTTGATTGTTCTTTGAGCATTTTAGTGTGTCGTGGTTCGGCTAATTTCTCAACAGAATCTTCCAAGAGGGAGCATATCAGTTTGACAAGTCTCAACTTGTGTGTGAATAGAAATAGATCAGTACAGGATGGGGCCCAGTGTTGTATCATGTTCGTTTGATAGGTGGGACTTGGGAGATACATAATTACGGGCCACATGGGAGAGATTATCCGGCACACTTGGAGACTTGCTCCTCCAGTACTCCAACCAAGCCAAGCCTTATATTCCAATCACTTGGGGTCGGCTACATGAATTTTTTTTTCCATTGAGCTCTGTCAATGGTCACTTGTTCACACCAAAAAATTTTCGGTTCCATATACTAGGGAGTCTAGGGACCAATAATTACCATGCAAGTGGATGGTGGTCGATCAGTTTCCTTGGGCAGGGTTAAGTTTTTGGAGCTTCTTGGGGTTTGTTTGGGCCTTGCCTTTCTTGGGGTTTGTTTGGGCCTTGCCTTTTTTGAGTTTGGCACTTGGGCTGTTAGGATTTTGCCTTGTAGGGTGTTCCGGGCTTGTCCCATTGGGTTTGGATTTTGTCCCATTTGTTTTTTTTTTTTTTTCAACCATTGGTTGAATCCCTCACTCCCTCCCCAATTTGATGTATTATTTGTTAAGTTTTCTTAATAAATTTAATTGCCGATCAGAACAAAAAAAAAACCGCAACTCTAGCCCCATCACCATCCAACACCCCACTAGGAATCTTCCATTGAGCACAAAACCCTTCATTCCTATGAGAAGCTTTAACTTTTCTCCTTGTGCAGATAAAATCCCTTACTGCTAATTAAACTAATTTTTTTTAATCAACATGCTCAGCATTCATAGCTATGTTTTGAAAAATTCTTAGATTCCTTTCCATCCAAATGTAATAGACTGCAGCGGCCAAGGAATTCTTGATGATTAATTAATTAGTTTTTTAAATCGGGGTATTCTGAAAAGTAGTATTCATCGAAAAATAAAAGGCGATGAGTGTTTAACCTAGCCTGCCCAACTAACTAGCCAAAGTATGGATGATTTTTACTGCCAGTAAATGCGCATGTACTACGGTATATCCCTGTGCACGTATGAAGGAAGATGTTCAAGAAAAAGAAAAGAAGAAATCACAAACCTTAACTTAAGTTGGCATAATTCTATTTGTTTAATTAGTCTCCTTTCGTATAGTGGTCTTAATGAGATTGAAGGAAGTTATATCCACATTTGACATTGAGGCCTGTGAGTGCATATCACTATGTAGGAACAACACAACGCTCCCCCAGGGGCGGAGGTAGCCATGGCCGGAATTAAGGAGGCCGGCCCTACTCTGCCAACACCCATCCTACCGTAGTCCTCTCCTTGTACGCTCCCAAATTTTACTTATTCTTCAAAAAAATCATGTATGTTAAAAAGTTGTTCTGTAAATATGAAATTGGTTTTCAATATTGTACTAAATAAGATTAAATCTGCTCTTCAATTTAGATAACTTTACCTTGACACTTTGGAAATTTTCATATTTCTTTTCAAAAACACAAACAAGTGTTAGAATCCTAGTATTCTAGTCAGTAAAAAAAAAGGAGATTTTGTGATACATGGATGCAATACTATTTAGAGTTACTCTATTAATACGCTATCTGACTAGATTGCCCGAGGATCTTTGACTTGTACCACCTAGGTTAAGGACTAGTTTTGCAGGTGTCGGAGGAGAGAATGGAGTGGCCAACCATTTTATTGGCGGTGCTGTATGAGAAAACAATTTGTTTTCCATTTGATTCGTTGGAGTTTGAACAGTCGTAGCTGAGATTTAGAGTTGACAAATTTTTGGGGGCTCAGTATGGGCACATGATCTCCACAACTTTTGCTCCATTTAACTACATGTTCTCACTCTTTTCAGAGAGATATATATATATATATATATATATATATGTATATCTAAGAGTTGTTCGTTATCTCCTCTTCTATTGAAAAGACTATGTAAGTACACCTCTTCTGCGGACTCTACACTTTTCCTTCCCTTAAGGATTTCTATTACCATTGACAACCGAACTATAGAGCTCTACATTTTCTCTGATAATTGAGGTCAGCCATTCCGGAGTAATTACACATGTATTCTATTCGTAGTCTCTGAATTCTCGGCACAAAATCAATATCTGTATCCAGTAGCGGCCTTGAATCTTCTTACCATTCCTGGCATTTGATCAAAGTAATACTCCCACGGTTTAAACCCCTGTATTGAGATTATGATGCATATACCAAAAACTGCTCCGAAGCCCGAAAATAGTGAGATTACAGATCCCCTTGTTTTTCTTCTAGCAGTATAGGGAACCTCTGATGGAGCAAGAGCAGCAGTGTTTATCTTGACTTTCAGGAGTAAAGGAGGGCCACCGCGGCACTGCCTATCCGCCACGTACCGATGAAGCCTTTCAATGAGATAAACGACACATCATTGTGAAGAAGGGATAATTGGTGCATGCAATGCTGCTCCAAACAGATGAGGGGTCATCACCCATAGAGGCAATGAAATCTTTGTTATGATTTCTTTTTGGCAGAAGGAAAGGAGATTAATCTATATTTATCTATCTATTCAGTGGCATAGCCTTGAAATTAGTTTGGTGGGGCACTATTAATTAACTAACACCGTCTTAAATTTTTTCTTTTCTATCTTTCATGGTAAATAATTATAATATAAAAAAAATAAACTTAAAACGTAAAATTTGCTACAACATACAAATGGATAATACTAGGTTTTCAAGAAAAGTAAATACGTAAAATAAAACTTTTTCTTGAAAACTTGAGAAAGATACTACTAGTAGATGTATGCGTTACAAAGAGAAAAAATGTGTATAAGTTGTACATACAAGTTGTCACTGTTTCCGGAGTCCTCAAACTAGGGCTGCAAACGAACCGAGCTGCTCGCGAGCGGCTCATAGTTCGGCTCGTTAGTGGCTCGTTCAAATTCGGCTCGAAAGTTAAACGAATAAGCTCGAGCCGATTTTTTCAGCTCATTTCTTAAACGAGCCAACTAGGATAAGCTCGGCTCGAGTCGGCTTGCGAGCTCGGGTATATATACTTAAATTTAGGATTTTTATTGTTATTTTATAATTTGTTCTTTCCGTTTTCACCTTCTAGTCAACCAAGGGAGGTTAGAGCACATGCACGCCAGTACACCCTTTGTCCATAGAAAAATGAAAGATATATACATTCACAATCAAAATATTTTTGATTGTATTAGGCCTATGCGAAGATATATATACATTTTTCATTGGTTCGTTAAGGCTCGTGTACAAGCTCGAACTCGAGTCAAGCTAAGGCCCACTCGGCTCGAGCTCGACTCGTTAAGTTTTCATTCAGCTCGAGCTCGAGTTCGTGTTCTTTAAAAATTTAATAAACAAATTTGAACATCGTAAAACTCGGCTCGGCTCGTTTGCAGCTTACCTCAAACCCTCTCCTGATGCCCCGACCGTCGCATCCCTCCCGTGAACTCCAAACATCACACAGGCAGGCAACCAATGGACACACCCAGCTGCCTCCCAAACTCCTTCATCCGTTGTTCACTTCAAATTGATGATTCAGTCACTTCAACCATCGTCAAACTCGCCTGCGTTTGGTACCTTGGACTCTCTCTCTCTCTCTCTGACACACACGCACGCTCAGGGTATTCTTCTTCTAATCATTTTGTATGTTTTTTTAAAATATTTTTCTCAGCCGTCGAACGGAGTTACGGAGTGTCTTCCTGTAGAATCGGTAGCTGATATATGGAATCCAAAAGCCTCTGCAATCCACCGAACTAATGTTGGAATGCGGTAAGTAATCAAGATTGTTGGATTTCATTTGTTCAATTTCTTCCTATTTTTCCTTTTGGCTTGTTTCTATATTTAAGTTTGGTTTAACAATCTATAAATGATATTGTAAACGCAGCACCCATGGCATTCCAGTCTTCAAATTTTCTCTTACATTCAAAAGTCAGACACAATACCTTCCGGACACCGCACCAGTCTTGCCAAAATCGGTAGCAAGCAAAACACCTTCAGAACACCGCACTAGTCTTGCCAAAATCGGTAAACTATATTACTTTTACAAAACTTCCATCAATTTTTATATTGAAACAGTTGTTGAGAATGGGTAAATTACATCCCTGAAATCATATAATTCGTGATTGGTTGTGCCTTTGTGAGCATCCATATGCTCACATTTCTACTTGAATTTTACATTTTCGACGAAATGTGTGAGAGAAGCGTGTATGGATAGCCCATCTTGCAAGTTTTAACAGTTAATTGATTTCCTTGGTTGATCAAGAAGGATTAATATGTCATCAATATAGAGTACTTTTTGGTCTAATGGACAATGCTTGGTAACTGTTTGATAGACTGCACGAATGAAATTTTAATGTGAAAAACAATGTGATAATGTATTCAAATAGTGCTAGAAGGGGGACCAGGCACAAACTTTTAGGATCCCCTTGCTTTTTTAAGAGAAAATTGCCTCATGACATTTCCTCAATGTTCTTAAAACTTGTTTAGAACACTGGTAAATAGCTATGTTTTGAACTTGTGCCAAAAATTGTGTCGTCTTATCAATTTTTTGCTTTCCTAATCTATCCAATAAATTTTTATTTTTTTCGCACTTTTATTGTTTTGTCTTAGACGACTATTTGGCAAAACAGTAAAACAACCGGCAACCACCCATCAGTTACCGTTACACCCATTATCTATTGTTGTTCTTTTATTTTGCAACTACAAATATGGATTGCTGTTCTTGATTAAATCATTTCTATTTGCAATTCCTATTCCTAAATACTTTTAAAAAGCAAATCTTCCCGTATTTGGTTTGATCCTTTCGATCCTACAGTCAAAATCAAATTCTGTTGGTATATGTCAATAGAGATGATGAATTGGAAAATGGGCACCACATCCATTGGACGAAATGGATATGCAAGATGAGGGCAGATACCATACACATGCCCTAAATGGCAGGCAAAACTCCAATGATATCAATGTCAGCTATCTATGTCAGTTATATTGGGTCATTTGCCAAAAATAATCAAGTGTAAATTTGTTGATGCACATGCAGGTATTTAATGCACATGCTGAGGTATTCCTTCAAAATGCATAGTAGCAGAGGCTATTTGCCAAAAATAATCAAAGGTAAATTTGTTGACCTCAGAAACTGAGACAAATCAAATGTCAAAATTATGTGATGGGGTAAACAAACCCATGGCCACCAATATAGATATCCACATAGCTGTATGCTGAGGGAAAAGCTTTACCACGATGGGGATCTTATTCAGTACTTTTACAAACTTTACCTGGAGATGTGCTTATTTTACCAGCTGATCTATTGTGGGCTGAACTCATCATATATTAGAATGGTACTTCTGTTAAACAAATAAGGAAAAGGAAAAAATAATCGACATTTGATGGTATTCCTGTGACTAGAAGAACATGATTCTCACCTATATATGGACATGAAACATTCTTAGGTGTTCCGTTTGCTTTTTAAGAAGTGATTGTGTTCTTTTTCATCTGGAGACTGGAATTCCTCAGAAAATCTCTGTTGTACTCTTCTTGTTTGTTAATTTTACAGTGTCCATATTTGTAACCGAAAGGAGGGTTCTTGTGATGCCATCATGCCACCATCAAGAGTGAGTTTTTTTTTTTATACAAAAAGGGTGCCATTTAGGATTCCAAAGTATCTAAAGTAATAAAACTTTAGTTTTGCCCTTTAGTATTTCAGAATTTGTGTTCTATATTTCTCTCATACTGATGTTGCCATGTTCGTTGTAAACCAGATGGCCAGCGCATGAGCATGTGGTACAAGATGTGGTGCGCATTATCGTGTCAACTCCATCCAGTAGAGGTGCAACTCATTGTTCCGTTACGAACTTGGAACTTGAGTAGATCGTTCACGCAAAAGCTGAGGTATATCCAACAATTTCTCTATTACTGTTTTGGAGGAAAATATTTGAGCTTGAATATGTTTCTGGAAAATGGTAAAATTGTCCATTTATATGCAAAGCTCCAAATACATAGCCACAAATACCCCCGCGTTGACTTTTTGTACCAACTCACCTTCCGGTGGTCTGTATCAGATGACAAATGGATTTGTCAGTGAGAATCAGATGATCAAGCTAGCCGCTCTCATTGACCTGCAGGCGTATGTGGAGTTACAATTAGGCAATCCTCTCAAAGTCCTTTCAACAGAGAACTCTCTCTCAGAACTTCCCGTATGTTCCAGAACATATGTATTTCTCGGAAACATGTACACAGCTTAGACTCTCTGCCTACCAACCAGCCAAAGGAAGCTGCCGAGCCCTTGTTAGTCTATTTGTCCGATGGGAGACACGTTGAATCGCGTATAGTGAAGAGGGCTATGAAAAATTTAGCAGAGAAACTTGCAGATTTTGAACAGTCGAATAGTGGACCGTTGGCAGCCCAAAACCTACCCCAAACCAAATCACAAGATTTTGTTCCTCAAACCCGAAGAGGCACGTGGGACACTTAACGCAAACTTAGCTGCTTTTTTCCGCGGTGAAGGGTGATCTTGATCAGGCTCACCGGTTTTGGGTTCAAGCTTTGTCCTCAATACCTAATAGTCCGGAAGCAGTGTTTCCAGCAATTTATGTAAATCTAATGGTTGGTAAGAAAAAGGTTCTCTCCAAGTTGAAAGATTGTAGTCAATTTAGATTCATCTCCGGTAGTTTACCGGTATAAGGCTTTTGTGATTGTTGTGTCAGTAGCTTTTAGTTGGTCGTGTCGCAATTTTAGGAGGTAGATTAAGTTCCGTTCTCTCAGGATTTGTAACATATATGTATTTTCAACCTAGGAATCACCATTTAAAAATTTCCAGACCGAGAAATTATCGGAAGGAACAAAAACCATCAAAGGTAATGCAACCGTAGGCTAACGAAGGGAATGGCAAGGTGTCTCGTATGAAAGGATTGTCAAAGAGTGTAAAAGTACTCGTAGAATACCTACACGGGACCACACATTGAGGTACAATGCACTCATTTTGCTAATTGCTCAATTCCTTTGCAATAAAAAGGGCTCAAGTATAGTATATTTTCTTGCTTCCTGCAGATAACCATTGTTGAACTGTCAGATCAACTATAATAACAATACAATGCTATTATGAAGACCTGCTCAACAAAAAAATTCTTCCAATAGTCAGATGATTATTTCGAATGTAATCTTTATTCTTAATGTGTTTGCACTTCTACATTCATTTATTTGGTTCACTTATAACAGAATGATTTATTTCACAAGGAAACCCTTGACAGCCTTATTTGTAAGTTGTGAATATTGGATCAAATTAAAGTACCATGGCCTCTCGCTTGAAGGGTGGGATTCAGTCTTGCAGAAAATATAGTTTCCCTAGGAGACAATAATGGTATACATTGAGCCAACAAAATTGTAACAAAGTCATTACTGCATCTTAATATTGATGACTCTGATCTTATTGAGACACCCAGCTCCAAAAAAATTTACAATCCCTAATAGCTGGGCAAACACAACATACCCGACACCACTAGTTAGAGATAAATGGTTTGAAAGCCGCAGAAACAAATTGGAGTGAAACTGATTCAATAATCCATTCCTAAATTGTTACCTCCCTAAATATTCCAGGAGTGAGAACATCATAGAACAAGGGTTCTATAGTTTCAAACCATAGTTGACAGACACCCTGGATATGCATTATCTGAATGAACTCAAGGACTGATTTTCTGAAGAAATCTAGGAACTTTATGTTGGAGTTTTAAATCTGGAATGCACTTTCAAATTGCGCTCCACTATCACTATGTAATATTTCGTTTAAGAGCCTCAAGAAAGGCTGACTTAGAAGTATTTTGAAGCTAATTTTGGCTCAAAGAGCCAAATGGCAACTAGGAGGGAAGTTCTGTCATGTTTGTTCCAGAAACTGCTGGTAGGCCAGTGTTTACAGCACAACTATAGTGCCAACTCTTCTCATGCAGTTAGATGACAGGTTGCATTATTTTCTGGCCCCGATTGAATGGATCATCGTATGTTAGCCTAAACACACTGCTCTTTCGGTAAGTGCCTCTATAATGTGCTCAAGAATGTAGGAAACTAAGGTGTGACAATCAAAGTTGAGTTGGCTAATTCTCCTGCTCAATCTAATCGTTAATCTTTGATGTTTTATTCGCAAGCTTAGAAGGTTATAGTAATGAAGGGAAGTCCATCGGTTAGGTGTTCGCCGCTCCATCTGGAGATTTTAGTCTGTCTAATGCTTGCCGGACTGAGTCAAGCAGGCAATCACCGAGTTCACATCAGTGAGAATCAAAACTCCTAGGCTTACAGGAGTTAGCCATTATGCAGTCAACTTGCACAAAAAGATTCGTCCCTCTGCCTTGTAAAATTCTATGCACATTTCTGATAATCTCATTCAAGAATTCATGCTTCGGTATGTATGCAAAGTATTCTTCTGCTCAAGAAGGACAACCATGACTGATCGTCTCAAATGTTGAAAAATGAAGCTTCAAGGTTCAGGATTGAATAAGACCTGCAGATCCAGAATTGGAGACCCGGAGGCTGTAAAACTTACTCCAAGGGTGTCATCTACAAGAAACTGAAGGTGCCTTCTTTCATTCTCTTCATTCTGATTGCTACATTTTATAGCACAGAGTAAGAATACCGAATGTATTATGAGAAATTTGCATATTTTAGTGTTAACTTTTGGTGTTTAAATCTCTAGTCTACAAGCAAATTATTCTCCACTTCGTGACATTTCATGCGATGATCATAAAAAGAGACATACAAAGATGTATGTTTTTCATCAATCGAATCCAGATTATTAACAATTACATGATCATATTAACAGGTGTCCATAGTCCAGATGCCAAACCAAATGAGCCATGGCCAAAGCAATCAGTAACTCCATTATGCAATATTGTAATTGGTACTCTGAGAGCAAATAGAGGACGAATTCACAACTGATCAACACTGTACGTTGTTTGATATATGTTAACCATGTTGTGTACTTACATGAAAAGTTTCATTTTCCAAAAACTTACTGCCAACAGAAAGGGAATGGAAAGTTCGTGTCAAAGATGCAAAGAGCCCCTAAAAGCAGTAGATATCATGAGAGGTTGCACAACAGAAGCAAATGGAAAACTGAACCTGTAGACTAGTTACTGTTGAGTTTGTTGAGGCGAATTCAGATTGGATTCTATTCGATACAGAATAGAAGCCAGGTAAGTTTCTCAAGTTCCTTTCTGTATATTCATCCATATCTTCTTGTTATGTGCACATTTATGATGTATGTTGAACGAGAAAATTTTTATGAGTGACAAGTTATTAGTACAAACACATACGGCAAACAACCATTCAAGCTAGTGAAAGTGAAAACTAGTGAACTTTTCTGGTGGCATGTTAGAGAGGGACTGAAATAGTGTAACTTCTTTTGTGTGTACTCAAAGTATGACACTACTGACAACATGCAATATTTTCTTTTGAGGTGCCAGTGCGTTTGGACATTCCTGCACTTCAACAACCGAAAAGTTCTCTCGCATTGTTTTAGGAAAAGACTTCAGATAGAAATATGGAATCTCTTTGAAGGATTACCCTAGCCATATGAAAATACACAGGCAGTCTTTTAAAAACATGCAGTTGTACATACTTACATAAGCCAATTATTATTCTTGCACAGTCAAGGATGTATAAAGTTGAAGTTACATTGAATTTCCTTGGCTCATGATTCTTTCTTGATTGCATAATTAATAAATATTCCGCATTTGCTATCTTTTAAGTGCTCAGATGTTTGTGAAGTACTGAAGTATCGTGAAAAACTTTACATTAGAGTACATAAAGCCACCCAAGGGTTGCAAAAACATTAAGTTTCCAAGTACAGACCAAGTCCAAGTATTTCTCCATTGAGTGATACTATTGGAGAAATTTTTGGGTGTAAATAGGGTACGGTTGACGTAGTACCTGATGCGCATATCCGGGCAGTCCAAAAATGCAACCGACGGTCCGGATTGAAAAACACGCTTTTCCTTTTCATTTTCTTTTTTTATAAATCTATTATGTATTTTTTAATCAAGACCGTCGGTTGCATTTTTTGACAGCCCAAATGTGCGCGTCGAGTATCATGTGATACTCGATTTGCAACCAAAAATCGTTAGAGATTTTCAAAATAAAGGAGTCGTCGTTTTGGTTTTGTAAAATTTCCTTATTTCCTTAGAATGCTTGTTTTCCTCTTTGTGAGCTTTGTCCCACATTGGTTAGTTGAGAGATGTTGGAGTGGTATATATTAGGAAATATTCCTAATGAATAAACAATTATCTAGTGTGGTGCAGCCCTATGGTGCTTCGCACCATACCGGCAAAACCGGTACACACGCACGCGCGTGCGGCGTGGGCTGTGGTGCATTGTGGCGCTTTAGCGGCGCACTTTGCACTTAGCAGTGGCGCTGACGTGGATTCCGCGTGTCACACACGTGGCAGGTGAGTCACATGGAGCGGTTCCGATCGGGTGCAACTCAAGCCTACGGTTGCGTTGGTTCGTAGAGTTGCAATCTCAGCCGTCGATCGCGAATGGGCATGATCCAACCAATTGGATTAAATCCGATTGGGTGTGAGTGAAACAGTACACCAGTTCGATGTGACTGGTCAATCTAGACCGTAGGATCTAATCCAACAGTCAGATTAGATTGGGTGCGTACCTATTCTCAATGGGTGCGTAGTGGCCTATAAATAGACCACTACTTGTCAGAATCCAAAGAGGACACACAAAATTCCGAATTTCTCCCACATCTCTCTCTATATTCGGTGTGCAAACGAAAACGGAAAGAACTTTGAGTTCGGGCTTCGATTTATCTTAAAGGCAGATTTGCTATAACCCTTTGCATACCTATTGGTGGGGGCAAATACTGTCTTTAGGAAAGCAACATCGTCATGACTCGAAGCGTATTATAGGTTTGGTGAAGATTTCGTCAACAGTTCAGATTGTAGCGGCCATTTTTCCAACAAAAATTTCTCCTGAAAATGTGGAAAAAAGCCGAGTTTGTTGACTGGTGATATAGGAAGTCTTCTTTTCTCTTTATAGTGGTGCATTCTCTCCCTTAGTGGATGCCGGATGGTATATTTTCCATATCAAAAATGCCAAGGGTACCGACCATTGTTATATATACGGTGTACATCGTCTTGTGGGGCCTAAGGTACCACCCTGCCCTGTGGGGTTAGGGTGTCGGATTTGGATCCCCTAGAGTCCTATTAGGGTTGGCCTTTCATAGAACGTATTGGGTTTGGAATCCCTTTAGATGTGGACTTATCCAATTGTTCTCAAGTATTATCCCCTAGGATATATATTTGGGGTTTGGATGTTTATCCTTAATGGAGGGAGCTCCCAGCGTGCCAAACCCGTGGCTGAGCTCCTCCTTATTGTTTGACGACTTAGTCCCAAGCTGAGCCTTAGCTCATACAGATACCTTTTATGCTGAGCTGACCTTCTCTGGTCAGCTTATACTTATCATTAATTAAGTTTTTGTAATCGTATCTTTCTGAAAATATGACGATACCAAAGAAACATGAAGTTTTATTGGGAAAGCAGTAGAAGCCAGAAATGAAATGTGACGGATAGGGAAAGGACTGGAGTTATTGTGAATCCCCCGTTATGAATATCGCTCAAGTTGGTGAAAATTGGGTTGTTGTTGATCCATATAGTGGATAAATTGGCAACTGGTTGATATTTAAGTGATTGGGCATTGTTCAAATGTGTAGAAAAGATGAAGATGGTGATAATAGCAAGTGAAAGGATCAAACACAGACTTGGTTTACCCATTAACAAAGCTTGTTTCTGATCAGTGAGTTATGGCAAATGGGAAGAAATGGAGAAAGACTATGGAGGAGTGTAAAATTGATGGTTGATTGGGGTCACTAGAACTGTGAGAACCACAAATTCATATTGGTTCGTACTCTTAGTTCTAGACTCCACATAAATTAGTAGTCGAGAAGGGATTTGGGGGCACCATGCACGTGGCGTTGCCCTAAGACTAGCCAATAATTTTTCTTGTTGATTGGTGATGCACAAAGTCTTCTTTTCCCTTTGTGTGCTTTCTCACCAATTTATAGTTGATTCATTTTGGGTTTGAACGGAGTTTTTTTACAAATTTCTCTACAATAACGTTCAGACCGAGACTATATCCAAATTTATTTTCGGTATATTTAGTAGTGTATGTGTCATTTGAGCTTGCAATCTACATGTGCTTATGTCTAGCTGGTAATTTTGGCCCATTCTTGAATCATGAGATGAAAATTATTGAATTACCTTCGGACTTTGAATCAAATTCGCCAAATGAAATTCCATCGTAAAAAAGGAAAAAAAAAAAAAAGAAGACAAAAAGGGAGAAAGCCTAAGAGGGAGTGGAAATTGATTATTTTTTGGCCCCCTAGTGGCCATCAATGTGAGAAATGCCAAAAAAAAAACCGAGTCCGTTGACTGGTGATGTTGTGAATTCTTCTTTTTTTTTAAAAAATTTCTCGGTACAATCAAAGTCTCTTTTTTTTTTTTTTATCTAGATGAACAAAGTAACCCATCAACCACATAAAGAAGTGATGAATTGGTCCTTAAAACTACTTATGCCTTGTTTGTTTCCAATTTTGGAAAAAAAAATTCCAACTCAAAATATTCATTACCCTTACTTTCAATCATTATTTTCTACTCATTACTCATATTTTCAATCATTATTCTATTATCTCTCTCTATCTCTCTCCACTCATTACTTCTACTTTCAATCATTACGCTCAAAAAAATTCCCAAAAACTCATTCAAACACAATATTAATATTTTTTTCAATTTTTTAGCCTACATTTTAAGTGGCACTTGATTTGTTAAGTAATGTACAATGTGGTTATCAAACCTACTTAATCAGTTATTACGTAATTGATTCAATTTTAAGTGCTAAATTTAGGTTATCGAACAACCCCGTCAAACCATGTGAGCAGGCTTTCTTACATTACAACAAATTGACTGTTTGTTAACAGGGATTTAGTAGGCGGCTAGTTTGAATGAGAAATTTGTGGACCGACTAATTAAACTCTTGTTTTTACTTGATCTTAAGAGATAAACTCATATTTCCTCACACAGATAGATGAAAGAATAGAGCATTTGTTAGGTTTTTGAAGCCTGATTCGGTTTGGCTCTTAGTCACAAAATCTTTCAGCAGGACCCTCTGCTCTCGCTCTCAATCCTCGTTGTAAACACACAAAGAATTATGAGCAAAAAGTAGTGAATATAAACCTCGACTCCGGTTTGATGGAGATATGTTGGCGATGAGCTTTTGGCCAAGAACCAAAGTCTGCCCAACAAGTAGGGAGTCGGTTGGGTAATCAAAAGATTGCCAAACCGTTGCATTGCACTCATCAAAGAGTACGAGGTTTCCGTCTTTAGTCAAGTTTAAGCCAGAGACAGACTTTCCACTTGGCGTCTGCCAATACTAAGTCTCCCTCTCGAGTGAGCTGCAAGGTTGCGTTTAGATTCATGGGGGGTGGTTCCACATTCCTTGATTTACGTAATGAGAACTTTGGTTTACCCAAAACTTACTGTCAACAGAAAGGGGCATGGAAAGCTCAT
>BPLS01011543.1:0-23170 GCA_019656275.1 Rhododendron kiyosumense | reverse complement strand
AGAGACATTTCTTAGATCTAGAATGCACAAAGAACATAATTAGAGTCTGATGTCGGTCAAAGTCCTTGAAATTATTCAACAAGTCATTGCGTCGATCGAAGAGTCTTAAGTTTCTAGTCAATGTCTTTTAATTTCTAGTCCAAGAATTTGTGTTTTGACTATCTAGTAAGTTGTGTTTTTGTTTAATAGTTGTCTAGGTATTTGAAAGGTTAGCGTTGGAAATTGTCTAGTCTTGATGGGTCATATTTTGTAATGCTTATAAATAGGTAACCTAATGAAATGAAAATCAGAGAGTTTTGATTGTTAAATTAAAATAGCCTTTGGCTTGTGAGAAGATAATTCTTCTTCTTCATCGTTTCTGTATCTCTTAGGTGGATTCCTTAGAGTGGTGAGCGATCTCTACGTTCTGTATCCCTAGTTAAATCCTCGGGTGGTGATATCTGTATCCCGTTGGCTTTCTAACTTGGGTGGTGAGCGATTATCCCCTACTATCCCTTTTATCCCTTTTTACGTTTTCTTCCGTCCCATTTTGAAAAATCCACCGTCAAATTGGATCAGAGCTTTGGGTTTAATGGCACATTATTGTTGCTTGCAATTTTGGTTTGCGATCAACTCGCGAGTAGAACACTTTCATAACTCTTGAAAATTGGCCATCAACCATCTGCAGTGGAACTACGAAGCCAGACAAAAAGTCAATTTGTCGCAAACTACTCCTTACCATGTTACTCCCATAACCGTTCATATTTCCAGCAAATAAAATCAGCACACCCAAGACTTCATTAACCACGTCTTCTTTTGAAAATGCCAACCAAAAGGAATCCTTATGCTGTAAGGATGGTTTTGTTGTACGTAACTTCAAGTTACCAATCGTTTCATGACTAACAACATCAACTTCATCGACTTTTTTGCATTTCAAGTCATAAAACATATTATCTCGGACAAATTTCAAATCTTTAGAACTCACCACTTGACCAAAATCACATTCAGCAGTGATTAGGAAACCATCTTCCGTATATTCATCATACCTCGGTGGTAGAGTCCAATCAACTTCCGGCAGAGGGTACGAGTCACTCCTCGAGAAAATCTCCTCCAGATTCATTCCAAGAAATATAATGGCATCATCCTTTTTCCATGGCGTCAAAGTTGCATCAACTTCAGAGTTGTTTTGATATGTCCTCGGTCTTTCATTCACATGCAACATTTTATCTTAAAATGTCACGAGATGAAAACTCAGCAGGGCAGGATTACCGCTCTGATACCAATTTGACGGTGGATTTTTCAAATGGGACGGAAGAAAAGTAAAAAGGGATAATCGCTCACCACCCAAGTTAGGAAATCAACGGGATACAGATATCACCACCCGAGGATTTAACTAGGGATACAGGGCGTAGGAATCGCTCACCACTCGAAGGAATCCACCTAAGAGATACAGAAACGATGAACAAGAAGATAAATCTTCTCACAAGCCAAAGGCTATTTTAATTCAAACACACTCTAAATTTGCCTTTGGCTTGTGAGAAGATTTATCTTCTTGTTCATCGTTTCTGTATCTCTTAGGTGGATTCCTTAGAGTGGTGAGCGATCTTTACACTCTGTATTCCTAGTTAAATCCTCGGGTGGTGATATCTGTATCCCGTTGATTTCCTAACTTGGGTGGTGAGCGATTATCCCTTTTTACTTTTCTTCCGTCCCATTTGAAAAATCCGCCGTCAGTTTGGTATCAGAGCTCTTGGGTTGTCATGGCTGAAGTGTTTCAACATCAGCAACAAGAACAACAACGATCATTTCAGGATCCACATCGTGGGAAGGACAAGGATAGTTTCGAGGTGGACGATGCTACTCTTGAATGGCCCTTTACAACTAAAATTATTCCAAATCCAATTGTTGATTGGAGTAAGCCGCCAATCTACGATGAATATACCGAAGATGGGCTCCTGATTGTTCAAAAGAAGAATGGTTCTATCAATAATTCCCACAAGCAAATGGACATCGTTTCTGTATCAGGAGGGATCTTTGAGAAAGAGGTATGCATTCCTAGTTTCAATACTAAATGTCTCCCGGTTCGGCATGTCATGGTTACAAATGAAGATATTGGCAATGTTTGGGATGATGAAGGATGCGGCAAGAATGCCATAATGACAATGGTTGAGTGTTTTAAACCTCCTATCTATGATGAATATCTAGAAGAGGATGTTCAATCGGAAGAATTGAAATTGTTAACTGCTCGCAACGTTCCCCAATTTCACCCATCAAACCCAGCTGTGAACTCAAATAAACGGAAGGTTGATGATTGGGATTGGCTCGATGAATCGGTTCTAAAACAGCGCACTAAAATTTTGAGACTTACGGAGTCATTCGAGGATCTGAATGTAGCTTTGTCATGGACTCGGGAAGTGCAGGTAATTATGTGTCCGAAAATCTGGTTTCATTTTTGAATCTCCCAACTGAAGATCTTGCTAGTCCTTATTATGTGCGTTGGGTGAATCATGAGGCAAGAACATTGGTGACTAAGCGATGTTTAGTCGAATTCTCCATTGGAAACCAATATGAGGACAAGATTTGGTGCGATGTGATGCGAATGGACTCGTGTCATGTTTTGTTAGGCCGACCATGGCAATGGGATCGAAATGTTTATTATCGTGGTCGTAAGAATGTTTACGAGTTAAAGGTGAATGGGGAACCTATAAAATTATTTCCAAAAGTTGAGAAAATGAAACGAGAGAGATTTTTGCTGATTAAGGAGAAAGCATTTGCAAGGAAGAAGAGGGGAATTTTTGAAGAGCGTACCGAAGACTCGAGGACGAGTCTTTTTCAACCAGGGGAGTTTGACACCGGAGTGCCCAAAATTTGAATTCCAAAAGAAATAAAGTTCTGCCAGGAAGATGTCTTTTGAGCTTCTTAAAATCTGTTAAGTCCTTTTAGAGTTTCTAAGTGTTTTTTTAAGTTTCAAGAGTCACCCTAGTTTTTAGTAGTCAAAGTCTTAGTCTTATTAATGATCATCTTGGAAATGTTATTTGTTTTCTTTTCCTATGCTTGGAGGGATGTTCCAAGTGTGCCTATAAATTGTGTTGCTATGAAAGAAATCTTAAGAGTGTGTTTGAATTAAAATAGCCTTTGGCTTGTGAGAAGTTAATTCTTCTTATTTCGTTTCTGTATCTCTTAGGTGGATTCCTTTGAGTGGTGAACGATTCCTACGCCCTGTATCCCCAGTTAAATCCTCGGGTGGTGATATCTGTATCCCGTTGGCCTCCTAACTTGGGTGGTGAGCGATTATCCCTTTCTACGTTACTTCCTTCCCGCTTGCACAATCCGCCGTCAGAGTCGTGCCCACAATGCATGACAGGTGAAATTTCTGATATAATGTGTAGTATTGGAACTCCCCAGCTAAAATCAATTAGCATATGAATCTGATCAATTTGTTTTTAACAGGTCCATAGAGTTCTCAAAGCAAAGTAAAAGCGATGAGTGCAAGTGATGATCAATCGGGAACCATGTAACTGGACTTCGTTATTGTTTTTTGTTTTAGTTTTGGAGCCGATGCTTAGAGTTTACTTGAGTGATTTCTATTGCTGCAAAAGATGGTTCAAATTTCTGCTTCAAGTGGCATATTTGTGGATTATATTCATATATCTCATTCTTGCTTCATTTGAAAAACTCTGGCATAACCAATTGAGAATGATATCTTGACATGTCTTTTACTGATTTCAAAGTCAAGCGAAACATCTACCTAAAATGATGATTTTCATCCCAATGCATGAGGAAAATATCTTATTGCAAATGGAAGGGAAGAGCCTTCACCACTACCAGTCGCACTTTGAAAAGTCCTTATGGATGAATGTTTCTTCTTCTTTCAGTCCAAAATGGTGGCGGATCTCATGGCCAGTACTGCCCTTGGGTCTATTTGTTTGACCCGATCTGCATATTAGGAAAAATTATTCAATGTCCTTGTGGCATCACGTGGCGGTACTCCAGGCCCTTTCTCTATCACACATTGTGGTGGAATCGAAGGCAAAATATCTAAAATCACGTTTTAGAGGGTATTGGGTTGGAGATGCCCTAATGAGTTTTTCCCTTCATTTTCTTGTTTGAATTTGAATATGGGATGAAAGGCAAAAAAGAAAATAATTTAAATTTTTTGCTTTGACTAGTCAAAGTGGACAATTATTAAGGAGTATGTAGTAACATGCAAGAAAGGAAAGAACGACCAAAATTTTAGGATGGGGTAATACATTTGTATAGAATTAAGAGGGATCACATATTCAATGTGTAGTTAACACCTTTTTTTTTAAACACAGAAGGGTAAGAGAGTAATTCCACTTATAGAATAGCCTAACACTTACTGTAAGAGAATAGCTTTAGTACGTACCAGTTGCACTTTGAAAAGTCCTGATGGACGAACAAAAGTCCTGATGGAAAGTCCTGATGGACGAACAAAAGTCCTGATGGATGAACATTTCTTCTTTTAGTCCAAAATGGTGGCAGATCTCAGCTATTGTTGTAGATGAACCAAATTATGGTGGAAAATGCTAGCCGTCGTTATCTTAGCCAATTTGCAAAAACTGTGTTTGAAAAGTAAACAAAATGTATAACAAAAAAAAGAAGTAGTAACGATTATGAATATGAGTATTTGAAATGTGTGTTAGGACTCCACTGTTTTTAACATTCTTCGCTCCTTGGGGACCCCGTTAGATAGCCAGAGCCCATCAATTCACTTGGGGTCTATTTGTTTGACAGGATATGCAAATTAGGAAAAATTATTCAATGTCTTTGGGGCACTGTCACATGGTACCCAGACCCTTCCCATACCGCACATTGTGGTGGGACCCAAGCAAAATGTGTGGATCCCACCATAATCTGTCGTGAAGAAGGGGCTTGGGGCACCACGTGCGGTGCCCTGAGAGCATTGAGTAATTACTTGCATATTAGATACTCTCTCTATCCCAAAATTTTGGTCCCTCTTCGAGAATCCAACATTTTAAGGGAGCATAATCATCACTCTACCCTCTTAGAAATGCAATGATGGCGTGTTAAACTTTGAAAAAAACACCTCAACCTACACTCCATATTTTCCTCCATTTTGGAGGATTGGCTTTCATCCTCCAACTATGGAGTACAAGAAAAATATAAAGGATCCTCTAAAACCACTTTTTGAATGTAAAAATAGAGAAAATATTAGATATCATAGAAAACTAGACAATGATTCGGGAAGAAGTAAGAATGGTTGAAATAGAGATGTAAAAGAGGGATATAGAGATTTGTGGTTGGAGATTGGATGAATAGTAAAATCCTCTAAATCAACTTTTTGATTATAAAATAGTATTTTGATCATCCAAAATGAAGTTTTACAGGGTATCGGGTTGGAGATGCAGTAATGAACTTTTTCCTTCATTTTCTTGTTTGAATTTGAATATGGGATGAAGGGCAAAAAAGAAAATAACAACACAAAAAAGAAAAGGCAAAAAAAAACAAAAAAAACAAACAGACATAAGAAAAAAGGACAAGCAAACAAAGAGGCCATCATTAAATGAATGGTGGGCACAAGATAAGTCTCCTCCAAGCTCTCCTCGATCAGGACAGTTTGGTATCCTCACGACTACCTCTTTCCTATTCCACCAGCCTTGTGATCAAGATGAAAAAGCAAATAACAAGCTTCCTCCTTGCTTACATTGCCCTGTTCATATACCCAACAAATTCAAAACCTTCTTCAGTCGCTACTGCATTCCCAATTGGGAATGAAACCGACAGACTCGCATTGCTTGCCTTCAAAGACAGAATAACCGAGGACCCACTCAATCTCACAG
This sequence comes from Rhododendron kiyosumense, assembly GCA_019656275.1. Taxonomy (NCBI): domain Eukaryota; kingdom Viridiplantae; phylum Streptophyta; class Magnoliopsida; order Ericales; family Ericaceae; genus Rhododendron; species Rhododendron kiyosumense. The sequence continues at coordinate 17,369 of BPLS01011543.1, read as the reverse complement.
CCTCATGGAACACCTCTACCCATTTCTGCAAGTGGCAGGGTGTTTCATGCAGCACCCGACATCCCGGCAGAGTCACCGTCCTAAATTTAGAAGGCAAGAAGTTGACAGGATCGTTGCCTCCTCACTTGGGGAACCTCAGCTTTCTCAGAGGGATCAATCTCTGGAAGAACAGTTTTCGAGGCATGATTCCACAGGAGTTCGGTCGTTTGACACGGCTTAAATATCTCAATCTCAGCAGAAACGCATTCCAAGGGGAGATCCCAGCCAACTTGTCCTACTGTTCTGATATTCAAGTTGTCAACTTTTCCTACAACCATCTAGTTGGCAAAATCCCGGAGGAGCTAAGCTCTTTATCAACAAACAAACTCAAGGTATTATATGTATCGGTTAATGCACTCACCGGAACCATCCCACGTTGGCTAGGAAATTTGTCTTCTCTGCTTGTCTTGAGAATGGCAGGAAACTACTTCCAAGGAACCATTCCATCCGAACTAGGGAGACTACGGAATTTGGAAACTTTGGCTGTTAGGGAAAACAATTTATCGGGGGAGGTTCCTCCTTCTATCTACAATATTTCTTCGCTCCTTCTTTTAAGTCTCAGCTCCAACCGATTTTACGGGAAAATCCCACAAGATATCGGCTTCACTCTTCCCAATCTTCTTGGCCTCTACGTCGGACGAAGCCCGTTCACCGGTCACCTGCCGATTTCTTTATCAAATGCCTCGGGACTACGAGAAATGGATTTCAGTTCCTGTAATTATACAGGAACCATGCCTACAAATTTCGGAAGCTTAAAGGACTTGGAAAGATTATCAGTTGCAGAAAATCAACTAGAGACGGATGAGGCAGAAGGGTTCAGCTTTCTGACTTCTTTAACTAACTGCAGCCATCTCCGGCTACTGGAATTAGGATATAACAGGTTCAAAGGTGCATTACCCGATTCACTTGCTAATTTTTCAACTTCTCTCCAATTCCTTAACATAGGAGCTAACCAGATTTCCGGGAGCATACCTGAAGGAGTCCAAAATTTAATCGGCCTTATGAGATTGGAGATTTTCATGAACTCGATCACTGGTGAAATTCCCGAGGGTATAGGCAAACTTGAAAGACTGGTGGAAATTGACCTGTCTGATAACAGAATTTCAGGGGCAGTTCCAGAAACAATTGGAAATATCACAAAGCTGCTGCAATTGTATATATACACAAATAACTTGAGCGGAAACATTCCTCCAAGTTTGGGAAATTGTAAGCAACTCGGGGTTCTACACCTGTTCGGCAACAACTTAACCGGTTTTATACCAAAGGAAGTTGTAAGCCTTTCTACTATTCTTTCTTTTAGTTTGGCTCATAATTCTCTGACCGGACCCTTGCCCGTGGAGGTTGGTAACATGATCAATCTTGTGGGGCTGGATGTTTCGAATAACAGATTGTCCGGAGAAATTCCAAGTACTTTTTCCAAGTGTATAATGCTGGAGTCCCTTAGTTTGGGGGATAACTTATTCGGAGGGAGAATTTCTCAGTCTTTGAGCACTCTAAGGAGCCTTAATTACCTCGATCTTTCCAGAAACAAATTGTCAGGTCAAATTCCAGCCTACTTGCAGAATTTCACTCTTCTACAAAGTCTCAATCTATCTTACAATGATCTCGAAGGTGAGGTACCACACGAAGGGGTTTTCAAAAATACAAGTGCGTTTTCAATAGTTGGGAACAAAAAACTGTGTGGAGGCATAACGAGTTTGGGACTACCATCTTGTCAAATACCTGTAACAAAGAAAAGAGGAACAACTCTTGCCATCAAAATAGCAATTCCAGTAGCTATTTCGTGTTCTGTTCTTTTGGCATTTTTGTTGGGCTGTTTATGCAGGAATAAGAGACCGGATAGCAGCCCTTCGATCATGTTGCCAACAGATGAGCAGTTTAGACAGGTTTCTTATTCAGAGCTTGTCCAAGCAACTAACCAGTTCTCATCAGGTAACTTGATTGGTGAGGGACACTTTGGTATTGTCTACAAAGGGGTTCTAGGAAGCAAAGCAATGGCTGTAGCAGTGAAGGTACTCAAACTTAGAGAGAAAGGAGCTGCCAAGAGTTTTATGGCTGAATGCAATGCGTTGAGAAATATTCGACACCGGAACCTCGTCAAGATAATCACTACATGCTCAAGTATTGATTCCAAAGGGGAGGATTTCAAGGCACTAATTTTCGAGTTCATGCCCAACGGAAGCCTTGAGGAGTGTCTGCACCCAAGTGAAGGTGATCAGAATGAACACCCAAGAAGTTTAAGTCTAAATCAGAGACTAAGCATAGCAATTGATGTGGCATCTGCACTAGAGTATCTTCACCATCACTGCCAAGCAGCGATTGTTCATGGTGATCTGAAGCCAAGTAATATTCTGCTTGGTCATGACATGACTGCTCGCGTGGGCGACTTTGGATTGGCAAGTTTTTTATCGGATAACCTGGCCACTATTTCTCAAACTGAAACAAGTTCAGTTGGGATAACAGGAACTGTTGGCTACATTGCTCCAGGTAAGTAAGCTCCTCTTTCACATAAGTGTATTGAGATGCTCTTTGTTTTATTTATTGCAAATGCTCATGCTCGTGTGGGCAATTTTGTATTGGCAAGTTTTTTATCTGTCATAATTGTTGATTGTGTACATAGAATATGGCATGGGAAGTAAGGCATCGATTCAGGGAGATGTCTACAGCTTCGGAATTCTCTTACTGGTAATGTTTACAGGAAGGAGACCTACTGATACCATATTCGAGGATGGTCAAAATCTCCATCATTTTACCAAGGCTGTGCTGCCCGAAAGAGTGATGGAGATTGCTAAACCTTCTCTTTTATCAAAAGTTGGAGGTGATGATGACAGCACAACAGCGAGGGAAGGCAAAATCAAGGAGTGTTTGGTTGCAGTGCTGACAATTGGAGTTTCATGCTCAATGGAGTCACAAGGGGAACGAATGGACATGAGAGATGTGGTAGCAAAACTGTCTAGAATTAGGACCAAAACTTTTCCCCATTAGCAAACTGATTGTAATGAAAAATAACTTTCTCCCTCTTGTGGTACGCAGAAGCAGGAGAGAAAACAGGTAGCCCTTTTCCTATCCATAACCCTTCCAAGCTATTTGATGGTGGGGTTAAATCCCACTTCTCAGTGGCGCATTCAGTTGTCAAGTATTCTTGGTCTATGAGACATTATGTAAATAAAATCTTTCCCTTTTTTCAAATCTGAATTGAAAAACACTTTCCAATGAAATATTAAAAGTCAAATTTGGAGCCTCTTGCCATCATTCAAATTTGACTTGCACTTTTGAAAGTCCTAAATGGATGCACGTTCTTTTTCCTGTCCAGTCATGCTTGTTACTATTTACTAACATGTTTTAAGAATATCAGCCATTGTTATAGCCTTGTAGCCTACAAGGCTATGAAACCCTCTCGTTCATTGTTTTAAGAATATCAGTCATTGTTGTAGGTGAACCAAATTGTGCTGGAAAATGCTAGCCGCCATAGTCTCGGCACCCCTTGACTGGATGCTGAGTGTCATGTACACTGCATCTAGAGAGATTACATACTTCTTGTTTGTTAAAATCTTTACTGCCCGGATTAAATGTCCATCGTTATACAATCCACAAAGTGTGAAAATATACTATACTGTGTGGACTCTTGATTTATTAATCTTATCAGTAGTTAATATATAGTCGAATATAATTACATACTGTACGAGGGTATACATGCCCAACCTCCTCTAGCTCTTTCCCATTCCACCAGAGCCTTGTCAAGATGAGAAAACTAATAACTAGCTTCATCCTTGCTTGAATTGCCTTGCTCATATACCCAACAAATTTAGAACCTTCTGCAGTAGCTGCTGCATTATCAATCGGGAATGAAACCGACAGACTCACATTGCTTGCCATCAAAGACAGAATAACCCAAGACCCAATCAATGTCATAACCTCATGGAACACCTCCACCCATTTCTGCATGTGGCAGGGTGTTTCATGGAGCACCCAACATCCTGGCAGAGTCACTCTCCTTAATTTAGCAGGCAAGAAGTTGACGGGATCATTACCTCCTCAATTGGGAAACCTCAGCTTTCTCAGAGGGATCAATCTCAAAAACAACAGTTTTCATTTTTCAAGGCATCATTCCACAAGAGCTCGGTCGCTTGACGTGGCTTAAATATCTCAATCTCAGCAGCAATGCATTCCAAGGGGAGATCCCAACCAACTTGTCCTACTGTTCCGGTATTCAAGTAATCGACTTGAACTACAACGATCTAGTTGGTAAAATCCTAGAGGAGTTGAGCTCTTTATCAACAAACAAACTTAAAGGGTTTTATGTATCTGCTAATGGACTCACCGGCAGCATCCCACGTTGGTTAGGAAATGCCTCTTCTCTGCTCTACTTATCCATGGGAAAAAACTACTTCCAAGGAAGCATTCCATCCGAACTTGGGAAACTACTGAATTTGATAGTATTTGCAATTGGTGCAAACAATTTATCAGGGAAGGTTCCTCGTTGTATCTACAATATGTCTTTGCTCCTTTGTTTAGATGTCGGCGACAACCAAATTTATGGGAAAATCCCACAAGATATCGGCTTCACTCTTCCCAATCTTCTCGGTCTCTATGTCGGATGAAACCAGTTCAGCAGTCACCTGCTGGTTTCCTTATCAAATGCCTCTCGACTATACGAATTTGATTTTGCTAGTAACAATTTTACAAGTACCATCGGAAGGTTAAAAGACCTAGTAAGGTTCACAGTATCCGAAAATCAACTAGACAAAGATGAGGCAGAAGGGTTCAGCTTTCTAACTTCTTTAACTAACTGCAGCAATCTCCAGTTACTGGACATAGGAGTTCACAGGTTCAAAGGTGAATTGCCCATTTCAATTGCTAATTTTCAACTACGCTACAACAGCTTTGGGCCGATTTTAACCAGATATCAGGGTGCATACCTGAAGGAATCACAAATTTAATCGGCCTTACAACATTGATAATTTCCGCAAACTCGATTACCAGTGAAATTCCTGAGGGAATAGGCAAACTTGAAAGACTGCAAAAACTTGGCATGCATGATAACAGAATTTCAGGGTCAGTTCCTGAAATAATTGGAAACATCACAAAACTGCAGCGATTATACTTGTTCACAAATTACTTTAGTTGGAACATTTCCTAGTTTGCGAAATTGTAAGCAACTCGAGGTACTACACCTGTTCGGCAACAACATAACCGGTTAATACCAAAGGAAGTTTTAAGCCTTTCTGCTACTATTTCTTTCATGTTGAATCAGAATTCTCTGAACGGACCCTTGCCTATGGAGGTCGGTAACATGAGCAAACTCGTGGAGCTGGATGTTTGGAATGACAGATTGTCCGAAGAAATTCCAAGGACTCTTTCCAAGTGTGATGCTGTAGTTTCTTAGTTTGGCAGTTGACTTATTCGGAGGGAGAATTCCTCTGGCTTTGAGCGCTCTAAAGAGCCTTCAATTCCTTAATCTTTCCTAAAACAAATTGTCAGATCAAATTCCAGCCTACTTGCAGAATTTCACTCTTCTAGAACGTCTCAATCTATCTTACAATTGTCAGGTCAAATTCCAGCCTATTTGAAGAATATCACTCGTCTAGAAAGTCTCAATCTATCTTACAATAAACTCAACAGTGAGGTACCACACAAAGGGGTTTTTAGAAATACAAGTGCATTTTCATTTGTTGGGAACAGAAAACTGTGTGGAGGCATAAAGAGTTTGGGACTTTGTTACTAAAATTTCTGTTTTCTTTCCAATCGACGGCGAATCGATGGGAATTTCTGTTTGTGAGTTGTTGGAATGTGGATGTGAAAAGTGGAGTTTGGTTCCTTGCCGTATTTCAGGACTTCTTTGGAAACAAACAATGAAGTGGATGAAGTATGGAAGAAGACTAACAAAATGGACTTTATTAATCCTCAAAGTAGAAGAACAATCAATCGAGAAGATTGAGTGAACAATTACAAGTTAATTCTACTCCTAGAAAAGAAAAGATAAAGGCCTGATTGGCGTTGTTTGTGTGTGTTTTCAAACTGCTCTGATCTTGATTATAAATAGAAGCTCCTCAATTTGAATTTGAATCTTCCCTCCGAAACAACAGTTCCGGAATTAGCAGTTGAAACTCCTTCAAAACTTGATTAAGTAACTGCCTCAACTGCTTCTCATGCCCACGTCTGATAATTTGTTTTGTTTGATCGTGCATAATGCTCGTTTCAATCGTGGAAGCATGGGGCATATTTCTCCTTGACACTTGTCATCTGATCGATGGATCAGGAAACCATAAAAGACGCCATGTGTTGACCAATCGATGTGTAAGACTTTTTTTTTATAGTTTCACCATCGATTAGGTTCATTTCTGAATAATGAGGTTAAGTCCATTTTATTCCTTTAGTTGCCCGTAATTTCCTTTGCCACGTGTCACCCAATCGATGGGTAAAAAGGAAATTATTATTTTATGGTACAAACAATGCCCCCCTTATTTATTTGAGTTAAAATCATTTAACTCGAGTAAATAATTCCTTCACCTTTTAAAAGGCGTGATTAACACACGGGGTTCTTCTAACGTATATATATACCCTTCGTTTATAAAATTTAGGGCAACGTCGCACTATTATCCCTTTACAAACCATCAATTTCTGTATCGATGGCGCCTAAGAAAGCTCAACCAAGCAAGGTTATGGCTTCAAAGACTGCTTCCAAATCGCAAACCAAAAAAAATGAAGAGTTGAGTTCTCCAGAGCCTGAAACTCCAACGGATACCTATAGCTTAAGGTATCCTCAATGTTTAAGGGAAGCTACTCAACTGAATCTTTATTTTGTTCCTGTAGTTAATCATCCCACCAAATTCGTTTTGGGACCTATTTATTTTCCCAATTCCCCTGGGGAACTACCGACTTATTACCCGGTAAATTTCGACGAACCTTTACTCCTCTCACTTCCAGGTCTTCATCGTACTGGCTGGACCACCAAAGGGTCCATCCGTTCTTGGCCCACTATTTTCCCTTCGTGGGCAAAATGGGTCGATCGTATGAGGAGATACTTACATCTCTCATGGCATTCAATGGGTATTTATGAAGCCATAGACCTTTCTACTCAGGCCTTTGAATTTAACCCTAATTTGATTGCTGCTGCTGCTTGTTTCTGGTCTGTTTCATCCAACTCTTTTGTGTTCCCAAATGGACCTATGAGTCCCACTGTGTTGGACATCATTCATCTAACTGGCTTATCAAGTATGGGTACAGAGGTTAATGCCGTTTTAGATCATCAGCCCTGTGATCCACCATTTGAGGGCTCTGATAACTCATGGAGTTATTCTAATTTCATATCTGTCTTTTGCACTTCTAACCTTAAAGAGCCATCCTTTACTGAGAAGGTAGCGTTTTACCTATATTGGCTCAATAAATACGTGCTATGTGTATCTGGTATCAAGATTACCAAAGAATACCTTCGTTTAGCCATCTGCTTGGCCCAAGATGCAAAGCTTGCATTGGCTTCATTTGTGCTAGGGACATTGTATAAAGGATTATGGGTTTTTACACAGAACAAGATTACTAGTAATTGTGGTGGTCCTTTCTGGATTCTTCAAGCATGGTTATATGCTTATTTCCCATACCTCAAACCTTTAAGCTTTTACCTCAAAAGGAAAGATGGAGGTCCCTGCTTGAGTTATGCAGAATATTTACTGGCTCATGAACCAACCAATGAGGATGCATCCTTTAAGAGGTATTTCAAGGCCTTTTATTGCCCTGCTTTGTCAGAATCCCCTACTTGGCTTCCTTTTAAGGATTGCCAATACTCGACATCAAAGACAATAGAATCTATTCTTCAATTTTTGGTTCCAGCCCAAACAGTCAACGAGTTTTGGGCTAGCATCTTAATCCCAAGGTTTCTATCGATAGGGTTCTCTCCATCGAGCACGCGGTATTCAAATTGCAGTTTTGAGATTTATATGCCAAACCAATGTGATAGGCAATTTGGTTTGGTACAAGGGATCCCTGTCCCCTACACTCATCCTAGGATCAAAGATTTGGCCAAAACCAGACCAAATGTGACCAAAACCTCTTTGATCAAGGAGCTAATTGGGCAATATCAAGGGATCAAGGCTAGTTTTCAATTGGTCAGTTTCGTGGCTGATCCTTCTTCCACTTCAGAATTTAAATTGTTTTGGGACTGCATCAAGCCCATTATCTTCAACAAAGAGTTAGACAATTGCCTTCTAAGGCTTGATTCTGAGAAAACTCCATCAGGTATTTTCATTATTTTGTTCATGCAATTGACCATGCATTTAATTGGTCAATATAGAGCTACTTTCTTACCATCAATTTCCCTTAGTCTCAGTTCCTAAGACAATGATGCAGAATGGATTTTAGGAAAAAGTATTTTATTAGTATTTTATTTTACGGCTTTAGTTTTAGTATTTTGTTAGGAATCTTTTAGGAGCGTTAACATAGAATTATTTAGTTTCTTAATTTAGGTTGATTCAGTTTCTTATTTTATGTTTTCTTGTTTTACAAGAAGTAATGTTGCTTCCTAATATTTTTATTCCTTTTTAATTCTAGGGTGGCTAGTACTATATAATAAGATTTTAGCCGTTAGGGCAAGGAAGTTGTTTATGAATTATTAATAAAAATTGAGAGTTTTCTCATTATTGTGTGTTCGTAGAGGGAGCACCTCTAGTTCATACTTGTTCGTGATTGTCCTTGTTGCGCGTTCTTCTTTTTCAACACGCCTCCCTGCATCAGACAACTTCAAATCTTGGGCAAAAAGGGCAAGATAAAGGGAAAAAACCAGAAGTCTCTCCTCCAACCAAGAAGAGAACCAGGAGTTTCCGAACCCAAGATACATTGCAAAATCCTCCACTCATGGCAGATGCAATGAAAGGATCCCAATCACCCATGCAACAAAGGAAATTTACAGAACTAGCTGAGGATTCAGAGATATTGATAGCATTTCAAAGGGTAAGAATTTTAATTCATTGGACTTATGCATCATATTTTAGTCCATTATTGATTTACTTTTCTTTATCTTAATGTCAGAAAACAAAGAGAAAGCTCCAATTACCTCAATCAGATGATGAAGATGAAAAGGATAAAGGTTCAACTACTGTTCCATCGACTCCTGTTAAGCTCTCGACTGTGGGTGAACCTATTCTTCCATCGATTACACCATCAAAATGTCCATCGATCATTTCGGATACGAGTGACAAACTCTTAAGCGCGAAGTCAAAGGATATCATACCAGAGATCCACACCTTCGACCCTATTTCTGATCTCATTTTGAACTCCAATCCCAATTTCCTTATGTCTTTGGAAATTGAGTCTCCTGTGGAAAAAGAGACTTTCAACGCTGAACCTTCAGTTATCCATTCTCCCATTCGAGGGGAAATGTTACTAGAACCATCTGTAGAACCCATAACAGGGGTTACTGAAATTCTAGAGCACTCACATTCTGAAGTTAGAATTGAAGCTCCAGTTTTAGTTGCTGAACCTACATCTTCATTAGCCTCTCTGTCATCTGTTAATGGGGCTAATATTGATGTGACAACTCAGTCGCCCACCACTGATTTGGACAACATGCTAACAAAGACCAAGAAGTATTCAGAATTCTTTTCAAAGTCAATTTCCGAATTTTCTGAATCCCTATCCCCTTCAGTTCCATCAGACCTTAGTGAAGAGGCAAAAGATGAGATTAAGACCTTTTTTGAGTTAGTTGAGCTTCCCCTGTCAGAAATTGCTACTGATCATGCCTCAACTTTCACTAGCTGTATGAACTATTTGATGTCCAAGAAGGTCTTTCCCTTATCTGAGCAAATCAAACTTGAAGAGTTTGGCTCAATTATCAATGAGAGTTTGACAATAGCAGCCTATTGTCAACAAGAAATGAAGAATAAACAGGAGACCCTTAATCAATTTACGGTCATTTCAACAAAATTAGATACCATGGGCAACAACATTCACCAACTGAAAGGTGAACTGCAACAAATTGAGGATGAGAAGGCTCAACTCCTTGCACGTTTGGCTCAGCTTGACCAACAGCAAAAGGTTTTGTTAGCACAAAAGGAGCTGATCAATCATGAGTTGTCCAAAATTTCTTGTGATGAATCAGGAACTAGAGCCATCATAGCAATGGCCAACACTGATCTGCTGAAATACCAAGAAAAATACAATGCCACGAATGGCAGATGGAGTTATTTTTCTAAGCTGTTCACGGATAGTAAGCTTAAGCATAGCTATTCTTCTATGTAAAACAACTGCACATTTAGCCTATATGTTTCAGGCTTTTAGTTATGTTTTTGTTCTTTTGTAATAGCAAGCTTCTTCTTAGGCTTTCTTTATGGATTTTGGCCTCTTATGGCAGACATGTCTGTGTTCTTTCAATTGCTTTTACTTTTCTCATCTCTACCTTCGTCACCATCAAACTTATTTTAAAAATCGATGGGATAAATATAAAATTTCACCTGTTTACTAATTAAATCACTAATTAGGACTATTTTGTTAGCCCTCATCGATTGGGCTACTTTACTTGGAAATTTAAACCATCATCCGATTTTTTCCTCTTTTTGATAGTGGATATAAATCATGACTGAACATTAACTACTCATCAGTTAAAACTCAACCAATGACACTTCATGGGAGAAGCTAACCGTCTCCCCATTTCCTGATAATGGAGATAATCAAGCCTAATAACTGCCCACTCAGTCTGCCTAGGGAACTGAATCGTTTTCAACTATTCCTTTATAAATTAAACCTTTATGAAACAGGTTTAATATCAATTCTTAATCACACCATCTTAAGCTCTTCTTTTCGTAACCTGTTTATCCACGGATCGATTGAACTCATGGAAATTGATCTAAACAACCCTTCATCTTCCTCTGTTGGTCAATCGCTTTCTCCTATCATGGCCATTTCTGGCTGGGATGATCCTTTGCCATCCAATCCTCCAGTTAATTGGAGTATTAATCCACCCACTGAAAGGGTGGTTGTGAGGATGGAGGAGCCTCCTTTATATCCAAACTCAAGCATTCGACGTTCGCACGTCAAAGTGAGTTATCAATTCCCTTGGGTTAGAGAAGAACCGAGGGCAATGCTGTTGGATTCACTACTTTCCATGCACTATAGGCCAATGCCATTTCAACTGGCAGAAGCAGGTGGCAAACCGAGCCTAGAGAGTCATGAATCTCTCTTTGAAAGAGCCAAAAATCAACAATCATACTGGAAAGAAGTAGTGAGAAAACCATGTTTCCCAACTGGCTTTTCTGACGATCAACCCAACATATCACTTCTTCCTGAAAACCCTGATTGGTTCCAAGAACTAGAAAAAATCAGGTATAATCCTCCACTATCTCATGCCCATGTAGGGTATTCGATTTATGGAGAGTCTGATGAGAACACAGCCAAAGAACTACTGGCTGCTTTTGCCTTCCTGGATGTCCACATCTTAGAAGAGCAAATTCCATATTTGAATTTCTTGTGGGCTTGTGAAACCCTCCAGTTCTATGAGAGTAGCCTCATCACTACTCACCTTCATGGGTTTAAGTCTGCATTGCCTCTCATAAGGTTATGGATGAAGACCAGCACAGCCGCTCACTATGACCCTTTTTGGGCTGATTATGAAGTGTGCCATGAAAGAATCGTAAAACTTCATAACAAGGTTTTGGATTTAAACAACTCCCGCTGGGACTTGCCACCAAACCATTCAAAAACTCTTCTCAAAAAACATCAGAGCTGGCTTCGAAGGAAAAATCAAAAGAGAGCCACTCTTTTGGCTAAAGCTGAAAAGAGCGTAATGGTCATGAGGCCTTTAATAGATAAAAAGATAAAAATGGATGCAGAGGAGATGGCCCGAGACAAAGAACATGATTTCCTGACATACGCTTGGAATAAATTTCATGTTTTTGTCACTTGGAGTTTTCCTCACTATTTTGAAATCATTCGAATTGATGCTAATGGAGACCCCATTGCACCTGTCAATGCCTGACTTTGAAGGCGTTTATTTAAATTCCATGTTTATATTCCATTTCCTTTTCATGTAGGAGATGCTATTTCCTTTCGTTTCTGTTTATTTCCTTTCCTTTCTGTAAGCAGGAAATGTGAATTGTCTTATGTTGAATGAAAAGTAAGCCTTATTTTGTAGGCTTATATAACTTGTCTGTGTATGGATTGCCCTTTATTCATTATGCTTTTATCCATCGATTAATTCCCAAGGAGATGGGAAGTATGCTTTTAAGTATTTCCCATTAATTGTTCTTTCGTGTACAGCTCCGAGAATGGATTCTAGCTGATAAGCCCCACCTCGTAAAACTTTTAATACACGAAATGGTCCTTCCCAATTAGGAGACCATTTGCCAAAATATTTTTTCTTTTTCTTATCTAGAGGCAAAATTGCCTTCCACACCAAATCACCTTCTGCAAATGATTTTTCATGCACTCTTTTATTATAAGCTCTTTCCATGCTTTTCTTTTGTGCTTGTATATTATCTAAAGCATCCATTCTTGACTCTTCCAAACTATCTAACTCTTTATACATTGCTTCCTCAAAATCGACAGTCTCCAGGTCATAATGCCTAGCAATTCTATGAGATATAACATTGATTTCAACGGGCAACACTGCAGCCTGTCCATACACCAATTCATATGGTGTAGCTCTTGTACTCTCTCCTTTTGAAGTCCTGTAAGCCCACAAAACTTTTGGCAATAAGTCATGCCATTCTCTGGGGTTATTTTTTATCATTTTAGACAGAGTATTTTTTATAATCTTATTAGTCGACTCTACCTGCCCTTGCTTGGGCATAATAAGGAGAAGAATTCAAAATTTTAACTCCAAATGAGTTAACATAAGCCATAACTTCTTGACCATTAAACACAGATGCTTGGTCAACTGTAATTGTTTCAGGAATACCAAATCGGCAGAAAATATGCTCTTCAATGAAATCAATTACCTGTTTCTGTGCTACACTCTTCAATGGAATAGCTTCTGTCCATTTGGTGAAATAATCTGTAGCCACCATTAGGTATTCATGTTGTTGAGAAGAATGAGGTATTATTTCTCCGATCATATCAATTGCCCATCCTCTAAAAGGCCAGGGTTTGACAATCGATTGTAAAGGAAAAGCTGGGACTCTTTGAATTGGTCCATATTGTTGACATTTTTGACATCCCTTAGCATAAGAAATACAATCTTTTCTTATTGTTGGCCAATAATAACCGTATCTTTTAAGCAACCACTTCATTTTTTCTCCTGACTGATGGGAACCACAAGTTCCTTCATGAACTTCTCCCATTACTGTCATTGTTTGGGGCTTAGCAATACAAAGTAACAATACTTCGTCTGAAGACTTTCTAAACAAGTCATTTCCTATTATAATGTAATTAATAGCCCTTAACTTTATATTCCTCTCTGTCTTATCATTTGGATTCTCTAAAAATTTCTTTATTGGAACTCTCCAGTCATCAATCAGATTTAGTTCCATGACATCAAAATCATTTCTTTCTCTTTCAACAGAGAAAGGTAAAAATCTCTTCTGTACTCTTATTAATTTTTCATTTTGTCCTTCTGGAATTCTCACTCCAGAGGCTATTTGTGCCATTTGATTAGCATCACCATTTTCTAATCTATAAATATGGTGTAATTGTACTTTGTCAAAATATGATATAAGAAATCTAACTTTCTGTAGTTGTATTTCCAGTAACGGATGATTACATTTATACTCCCCTGTGATCTGTCGAATCACCAATTGTGAATCCCCTGTAATGTCTAAATACCGAATGTTCAATTCTTTTGCCATTTCTAAACCTATGATCAAAGCTTCATACTCAGCTTGATTATTGGTTAAAATTCTACTTTCATCTAGCTGAAAAGAAAACTGCAAAAGTTCCCCTTTTGGAGATGTAAAGACTATACCTGCTCCAACCCCTTTATCAGTTTTTGAACCATCGAATGATAATTTCCAGGGCTTTATTTCTATCATATGTATTTCAAATTCATCCTTTTCCATTAACATATTAGGATGACTTACAACAAAGTCAGCCAAAGCTTGTCCTTTTATTGCCTTTTGAGGCACATATTGTAAATCATATTCTATTAGGGCTAACAACCATTTGCCTTGTTTACCCCTTAAGATAGGCCTTGTTAAGATATATTTAATAATATCTGTTTGTGCAATTACATGCACTGTTGATGGTAGCATATAATATCTCAACTTGACCGCAGAAAAGTACAACGTTAAGCATAGCTTCTCAATAGGCTTATATTTTACTTCACATTCATTCAATCTTCTAGTAAGATAATAAATGGCTTGTTCATGACCATTCTCATTATCTTGAGCCAAAAGACAACCAATCGATTGGTGTCCTGCTGATATATATAATTTTAGAGGTTTACCTCTAATTGGTGGCATCAAAACAGGAGGCCTTACTAATGATTGTTTTAAAAACTCAAAAGCTTTCTGATGTTCCTCTTCCCATTTAAAATCTTTCTGAGATTTTAATTTCAATAATGGGGAAAAAGCAAGAGTTTTTCCAGATAAATTAGAAATAAACCTTCTAAGGAAATTCACCTGCCCTAAAAACTGTTGGAGTTCTTGTTTATTAGTTGGAGGCTGTGCTTCTATTATAGCTTTAGCCTTGTCCTTGTCAATCTCAATTCCTTTCTTATGAACTAGAAACCCTAAAAAGTTTCCAGCAGTAACCCCAAAAGCACATTTCGTCGCATTCATCTTCAAATGATATTGTCTCATTCTCATTAAAACTTGTCTCAAAAAATCTAAATGTTCCTCAAATGTATGAGACTTTACTACTATATCATCAATATAGACTTCCATAAACCTTCCAATTAGGTCATGAAAGATTACATTCATTGTCCTCTGATAGGTTGCTCCTGCATTTTTTAATCCAAATGCCATAACAATCCATTCAAATAATCCAATATACCCTGGACATCTAAATGCAGTCTTATGTGTATCTTCTTCAGCAATAAATATTTGGTTGTACCCAGAATAACCATCCATAAAAGATAGAAACTGATGACCTGCAGTTGCATCCACCAAATGATCTACAACAGGCATATGGTATTCATCTTTTGGTGATGCTGTGTTTAAATTCCTAAAATCAATACATATCCGCACCTTACCATTTTTCTTAATTACTGGAACAATATTTGAAATCCATTCCACATATTTAACAGGCCTGATAAATTTGGCCTTAAACAAACGTTCCATTTCTTTCTTTACTTCTCTTTGGACTTCAGGAGTCATCTGTCTTGGAATTTGTTGATATGGAACAAAATCCTCTTTAATAGGAATCTTATGTTCAACCAATGATCTATTCAAACCAGGCATATCAGGATAATCCCAAGCAAAGCAATCTCTAAATTCAAACAACAAGTACTTCAAACGATCCTTCATTTCATCAGGTAAAGTAGCACATACATGAAGAAGTTTAGGATCACTTTCTGTCCCTACATTGAAATCCTCTAAAGGATTTTTCACTTCTGCTTTGTAATCATCAAGTTTAGCAGGAGCAGCTCTTAGATCTTCCATAGCTAATTCCTTAAGAGTCAAAGAGCTATCATCTACTACACAGTCTGCCCAATTACAAGATATAGGCTCATCAGCCTCTAATTTCCTAGAAACAATAAAAGAAAACAATCTCTTAAAAGTAGCTTTTAACGTAGCTAACTCTTCATTTACATGACTTAAATTGTCACTAATCATAAACATCTTTTGACTCAGAACCACTAGACCTCAATATTATGTTAGGTCTAACAAAATCCTTGCTTATTTCCTTAAAACCATCAGTAATGTATTTAAGGAACTGGCTTTCAGTAAGGCTTACCCCTACTGACTTCACTTCTGAACCTTCAATCTTGATTGGCCACAAGTCTTCATCATATAGACCTGCCTCTACGTTATTGGTATCTGCTTTGAATGGATGCTTGTCTGCCTAGAAAATTTCCATTCCACCAATTTCTTTGTCATCACCTTGTTTCAGAAAAATTAATGCCTGATGTAAAGAAGAAGGGACACAACCATTTATGTGAATCCAATCTCTACCTAACAAGGCATTGTAATTGGAAGAAGAATCAATCACAAAGAAAGTAGTGTTCATTTTTCTGCTTCCAATTTGTAGTTGCAAAGATATCACACCTTTAGCAGGTGAGCATCCTCCCGCAAAATTTCCAACTGTTACTTCGGTTGGAATCAAGTCTGATTCATTCTTGTTCAATATCTTCATCATTTTAGAGGGCAAAATATTTACTATAGCCCCATTATCAATCAAAACCTTATTGACAGGTTGTCCATTGATATGAATCATAACATATAGTGGCTTTAAATGCCTGACTGAGACATTATCAGGAGTTCTCAGAACAACCACCTCTTCTCCTTTTGTGTCCTTCTCTATCTGAATAGATTTCTGTTTGAAATCTTCCTCTTGCTCATTTATTCTTACTATGGCGTCTGTTTTATCTTCAACATCCCCTTCTAAACTTGAAGGTTGATTAGGTTTTGCCTGAAAAGTTTTTGGCAAAACTAAAATCATATTGCAGTTAATTTTTGTAGGGGAAACTGACCCGAATTGAATAGTATCCAGTGCTTGGCCAAAGGTAGTAGACTTTTGAGAGTCCACTTCATTCTTGTCATCTTTAAAGCCTTCTTTCATCATGTCAGAACTATTTACTGATAGCAAATCATCATCTTCATCATCTTCTAACAACACCTGTTGGAATTCTTCCATTTTCTTCTTCAAACTTTTCTTGAATTCTGCCTTCTGCTCTTTAATCGATAGAGCAGGATTCTCAGATGAATTTGAACCTTGCCCCCCAAGCCTTTGAATAATGGCTGGTTTAATTTTTTGCCCCCCATGCTTTTTTATTTCCTTTACCTTTTGTTTAGGCATTGTTGGGCATGTCACAGTTGATTCCCTGGTCCAAACCATAGGGACAGTTTGCCTTGGAATTATTTTGGCCTTCATTTCTGGCCACTGCCTTGTATCCATCACCATCGATTGGTCTCTCTTTTCTCTTTCTGAAATTTTCCTTTGCAACCTCCTTTTCTGAGTGTTGGTAACAGGAACAAATTCCCTCTCATTTGGGAATTTGGGATGTCTCACTGTATCCCATCCGTGATGCTCCACATTCGGTGGGACCACCATTCTTCCTTGAAGACCACCTCTAAAATAAGGCATTCTTCCCCTTGATCTTGTACCCCTTGGGAAGAAACCTCTTCCTCTTCCATTCATAAATACAGGAGGGTAAATCAAGCTTGTATCTAGCCTTCCTGGTAATTCTGGAATCACAGGATATCCTTTAAACAGGAATGGACCATCATCTTCTCCGTACCACTTGAGTG
>BPLS01011540.1:0-15389 GCA_019656275.1 Rhododendron kiyosumense | reverse complement strand
CAGTCAAAGCATGAACACCAGAATTCCAAGGCTGCATGGGATGAAAAAGAGCTTCATCTGACGAACTGTGTGAAGCAATCCAAAGATGAGAACTCTGCACTGGAAAAAGAAATAAGCCAGTTGGAAAATTTGCTAAAAGAGGCTCAGGGAGAAGCTCGCTCAACAGAGGAGGAAAGAGCTCAGCTGAAGAATGCTGTAAAAGAAGCAGAGTCTGAAGTGATTTATTTACAGGAAGTTCTTGGAGAAGCAAAGGCCGAGAGCATGAAGTTGAAGGAAAGTTTGATGGACAAAGAAAGTGAATTGCAAGGTGCTGTTATGGAGAATGAGGAGCTTCGAACGAGAGAAGCTGCTTCCCTTGAGAAAATTGAGGAGTTATCCAAATTGCTTGAAGAAGCTATGCACCAAAAGCATGTTGAGGAAAATGGTGATATTTCAGACAGTGAAAAAGATTACGACATGCTACCAAAGGTGGTAGAGTTCTCTGAGCAAAACGGAGATGGTAGGGAAGATAAGCTGGAAGTAGATCTTCCATCCCATGAAGAAGCTGTGAAAGAAAATCATCTGATGGAGAAAAATAACATGTGCGATGTGGAAGTTCAAACCAACACTGCTGAAGTTGAGGATTCGAATGGAAACCCGAACGGCAGTGATACCAATGAGAAAGAAGACGAAGATGCGGTGGAGGTTGATATAAAGATGTGGGACAGTTATAAAATTGGAGAGAAAGACTTGTCGTCTGAAAGGGAGCAAGAGCAGCAATCCGTTGATGAGGATCTTGATTCAAAGCCGGAGGGTGTCGAGAGCCAAGACCAGGGAAACGGTGTATCTTCTGCGGAGATGGGTAATGGTGGAAGCTCGCCTTCAAAAGAACAGCATCAAAAGAAAAAGAAGGCTTTGCTTCGCAAGTTTGGAAGCCTACTGAAGAAAAGAAGCTCTAGCAACCAGAAACCAGAAAAGTAACTGAACCAAATGTGAAAAAAGAGGCTCTGTGTTTAGATTTTTTTTTCTTTTCCTTTGCTAAATACTATTATTTCCCAGTTTGGGGAATGTCTTGTACGTGATTGATATATCTTCCCTCCCCCCCTCCCTTATATCTTCTTACTTAAAATTTCTTTCAAAGGAGTGATCTTCTAAATTGTATCTTTTTGTGATTTAATGTGTTTTAAATTGAATTTTATCGTTGCCGATTGTTTTAACTTCTTTTGTGCCGAAGAACTGTAGAAATCAAGTGATGGGCATGTCTCAGGTAATTGAATAGTCGAAACAACCGTACAGAATTGAAAGGTTTTCTGGTATTCGAGTTGATAGTTTGTTACGTCTTTCGCAATAGGCATCTGGCTTTGTACTTGTGGTTTGTTTTTTTTCCGGTTTCTTTGTTCTTGGCAAAGAAAATTTTAGGCCTGGTTATTTGACCGTTAGATGGGCCAAGTTAAGTGAAAGTTCATATCTAGATATTTTGTACAGTTTTGAAATTGAAACATTTCTTAACAGTCTTGATGGCTTTCGTGGTCGGCAATGGGTCTTGTCTGTGTGAGGTCCTAAATGTTCGTTTGTGAGTTTAGGCCTTCTTTATGGTTGCTTTCCTCTCTCATTGGGAGTGGCTATTCATTCTCGATGTATGATTTTTTATCAATGAAAACACATCTAAGCTTTAACACCCCCAAAAAAAAAAGTGAGCTCACTTACCCCAACCACCACCACCCCCCCCCCCTACCCGCCCAAAAAAATAAAATAAAGGTGAGCTCATTTTGTACAGTTTTGGAATCGAAACATCTGACCGTTGGATGGGCCAAGTGAAGTGAGAGCTCATTTCTAGACGTTAGAACTGTGGCTCATATGTTAAGCATGAAGACATACTAATAAGTTCTAGAAAGAAGACTAGATGCCGGAACGGAACGAGTGGAGTGGAGTGGAGTGGAGTGATGGTATCTGGTCCATCGTTGATAATCTAGTGAAAGTAGATTAGGCCGAAGGCCCAAGTGTTTCGTAATTGAGGGGTGCGAGGGGCAACGGCCTCCGTTGTACTGTATGGTTCGTACAGAGGTATTTTTGGGATACAAACTAAATACCAGATTATGGTTAAAATAGAATCAGTATAAATATTCTATGTTGTAAACCCTATTTCGTACTGTGATAATAAAAGAACAGCAACTGCTCTCGCTTCTGTGAACGTACCCGGTTTTGGGGAACCATGTATATCTCTGTGTTGATTCTTTACTGTTTTATAATCGTAAATCGTGCATGTGTGACGATCCTAACACTAGATCTTCTAGGGGATCTTGTAGGACGGGTTGTCCTACAAAACTGTAGTGTGGGCTGCCCTTCACCCGCAAGTGAAGTGAAAGCTCATTTTTAGATTTTCCAGGGTCTTGTAGGGCAAATTGTCTGACAGAGTTGTAGGGAGGCTGATCTGGCCTCCGCCTTCCCTTTCGGCAATGAACAATTTAGATTAATAGGAGTTCAGATTAGATTCGAACCGAACCGTCGGTATCAAAATGAACAACAACCGAATCAGTCGTTCTATGGTCCCTGCAATGCGGGCTCCCCTACAGGATTTCCAAATTACATGTACTAGGACTGTTGAATTGGTCCATTCTATTTTCAGTAGATTTGTCAAAAAGTATTTCCGGAGCAAAATTTCCTCCCAGTGCCAAACTGCTACGTGTCTATTACTCATGTCATTGGATCTGGATTCTACTGTTAAAAAAAAAAGGAGGGGGAACTTCGGGTCAGTGATGTGCAATGAGGTGCACAGCACCGTGTCGCGCATCTCTGAACCGTTGGATTGTGCATCCGACGGCTCAGATCTCATCTCGGCAATCAATGATCAAAAACTGTTCATTACCAAGATAAGATCCGAGTAGTCGGATACACGATTCAACGACTCAAAAGTGCGCAGCACGGTGCTGCGCATACCATTGCTCAGCACTGTCCCCAAATTCATAAGGTGGAGTTCGGACTAAATTAATTAATTTTTAATTATAATTCATTATCAGTTTTCATGACTTATGTAAAATTTGATTAATATATATCATATTCGGATCCTTTTCAAGAATATAAATAAAATATAGATAGAGTAAAGTTTAAGAAAATTAAAAAGCACAAAAAAAAAAATATTACTCTGTTATTTTCGTCTTAGGTTACTTTTTGAATTTCTAGTCATAATCTTTTTACTTTTTGTAAAACTATTACATCAAAAACGAGTTGAAAAAATAATTGCAGTACTACAAACACTAATGCTTTGTTTGGTTTGTGTTTTAATATTTTTAAAAAAAAATTATAGGGGTAATAAATGGAGAGAGATAAAGAGAAATGTTAGAAATAGGGGGAATCTAGAGAGAATCTAGGGAGAAGTTTTTTAAAAATTCTTTTTGAAAATGGAAGAGAACAAGGCATAAATATTACTAGGGTAAATTTTACTTACCTCCCCTGAGGTTTCTAACAATTACAGGCATCTCCCCTCAGGTTTTAGAAATTGCACTTACCTCCCCTTTAGTTTAGTTGTTGGCTGCACATACCCCCAATTGTTAGTCAGCTGTCACTAAAGACAACGAAAATTGGTGAGGTCAGCCAAAAGTGGAGATTTATTTCCCATTTTGCCCTCATCTCTTGTCTTTAGCTTTTTATTCTTTCTTTTACATTTTGAAAAGTGCAATAAACATATATCGAAACACCACATGTTGATGATATATGTACACACCAACAATAGAGAATACATGTTCAACATTTTGGGCTAATTAAAAGTGACGTCTTTTTTGTTGTCTTTTCTGAACTTTTTTAAGTTTTGGGAGAAAAACTATTACTTTTTTTTAGTTTCTCTACATAAGAGGAATCTAAAAGCAGAAAAATATGGACCAATTTGAAAATTATTATAATCTAAAACAAATTAAATTAAACAAACAAGATAAACCAATTTATTATGATTATTTTGGGGGGTTTTTTAAAGTTTGAAAAATATGGTCCATGGTATTTTAATTTTTTTATTCTACTCATTGAGACAAACTAAAAAATTAAAAATAATTGAATTAAAGTTTAAAAAGGTTCACTAACTACGAGAAAAAAGCCAAAAAAAAAGTAAAATTTTTAAAATTTTAAGGTCCATAGATTTGTAATAAGTGAATGGGTGGTTCTAAGATACGGTGGTGATTTTGGAATATTAATCAACTACTTATTCATTTTTTTGGTTTCAGGCTACACATGTATAAACTCATGTATAAATTTTTGGCATTTATGTGAACTTAAGTTTAGTTTGGCATGAATGAAAATTTATTTCTTTGCGTTTTTAGGGAAAAAAAAACTTGCTTGTATCCTCAACTTGTATAAATATAAATAAGTCTCTGAAAATAACCAAACATAACTCTTTTAAAACCCACCTTAAAAGTTAGTATGTTACTTTTTTAAGCCAAGGAAAAAATAAAAAGAATATTTGGCATCTCAAATTAATTTTTGCTTCAAAGACAAAAGAAACTACTAAAAAAGTTTTATAACTATGTTTACATTTTTTTGGATTTATTTAGTTGTTACAGTACTTGTTAGGGAACTTTTATTACCTTTGATTCAATTTTATACTTTTCCATATATAGAATGATTAAGGAATTTGGTGAAGAACTAAATAAGAATAAATGAAAATAAAAAGTTTCAAAATTTTATTTTTGAGACTCCATATAGAGAAGAGGTGACTGGTCAAATGTTAATTAAGGTGGTTAGTTTTGTATTTTTTGAGTTATTTATTTATTCAAATAGATAACATTGTAGTAAGAAAATTAGTGAAGGGGTAAAAAAGTAAAAGTGCAACTTCTGTTAGCAAAAGTTACCTGACAACTTTGACAGCAGAGGTAAGTGTAATTTTAAAAACGTGAAGAGAGGTTTTTGTAATTGTGAAAAACCTGAGGGGAGGTAAGTGAAATTTACTCATATTACTACTATACAAACCGGCGGTGATAATACCGAACCGTTGTGCATGAAAAAAATTGTATTAGGTGCGAAGTACAAGACTCTTAGGCTCTGTTTGTTTTGATGTAAGATGTTTTCAATGTAAAATATTTTTTCAGAAAATAAATCTCAAACTTTTATTTTTTGGTATTTAGTTGGCACTCGAATATGTTTTTGGAAATCAACAAAATGGTATAGAGAGGGAGATGAAGAGTTTAAACGGTAGAGAGATATAAAATTATTGAAATTGAATGTTGGTCAGGACTGACGATCGAGGAAACTGAGTAGAGAGAATTGCAGTAGAAGGTGGTGGGTTCATTTCGAAAAATAACTTATGGAAGATTTAAGAGTAAAGTCATTTTCATCCAATTGATGAAAAATGTTTTATATGTAAAATATTTTTTTCATTTTTTACATAACCAAACACCCAAAAATAGATAAAATATTTTACGTCCAAACAAACGGAGCCTATGTACAACAATTTTGCCATTAACAAAAAAAGTTTCGACAGTATCGTTTTTTTGACTAATACACTCAACATACCCGTGTCATGCAATATATTGATGAGCTAGTGCTGCTTATTTTTTTAAATTAAAAGTGATATATTGTGGAAGAATGACTTATATCGTAAATTGAAAAATAAATATTTACAAAAAAATGCATGCACATATTTAGAATAAAAATATTTAGCGCAAACTTAAGGCCTAAGATATCCACAAAAAATAAGGAAGTCAAAAAAAGAAAATCCATTTTGGAAATTTACAACTAACTTCCCCGAGTCACCGACCGCGTTGCAAAAAGCATTTCATTTCTCTCGACAGCGTCACCCGGCCTTTCCCTTCCGTTTTCCGAGAATATCCGACATTTTCTTCGCACACAAACAGCAGCATGTGGGTGGAGATAATCTGCGGCCTCATAATCTACAAATTGTTCCGTCGATTCTTCTACGACGACGACGTTCTCGATGTCGAAACCACCGATTCCGATTACCTCTTCTCCGTCGCCGCTAGGTACTCCTTTTTAACTTTGCAAGTTTGATCTTCCCTTTGATTGCTGAGAAAACGATGGAAATTAAAAAGAAAAAGATAAAGGAAAACTGCTTTTAAAACTGGCTGTGCTTAGTTCGTTCAACTTGTTACAATATTAATAGAGCATCTCTAGCTACTCATTGTTTCACTCAAATCTGAGTAAAAGCTTTATTTGGTATGGATGGATCACTCCAATGGACAATCCAAATCTAACCGTAAAAGCTTTCATTAATGGCATATGTAAATTTGGGAGTTAAAGATAGCTTTGTAAAATTTGAGTGAGTAAAAAATTTGAGTCTCTCTCGATTTGAGTAAAACTCAATTTGGTACCGTTTGAATCAAGGAGTGGAGTGAATTTTCGAAAGTTTTTACTGAAATGGTTAGTGCATAAAAAGGATGAGGGCTGGAGATGCTCTCATATGAATAATTTTGAAGGAGGGGTGAACAAAATTATTCTCTCATATGTGCCATTTTTTGTGTGGTTATTGTTGGGTTACTTGCGAACGAAACAGGGGTTCTTGGTCCTTCATTTTTTGATGATATGGATTTTGTTCATCTTGCAATCTAGACTTGAGAAGCTTTATGGTGGAAAAGCATATATTGGGCTTCGAATTCCAGATGCCGATAGTGGTTCACGACAAACCATTGATATGGTCCTTGTCACAAAAGGGTAGGTCTACTAAAAGTTTG
This sequence comes from Rhododendron kiyosumense, assembly GCA_019656275.1. Classification (NCBI taxonomy): domain Eukaryota; kingdom Viridiplantae; phylum Streptophyta; class Magnoliopsida; order Ericales; family Ericaceae; genus Rhododendron; species Rhododendron kiyosumense. The sequence continues at coordinate 8,739 of BPLS01011540.1, read as the reverse complement.
ATATAGGTTAAAACCTGCTTTTTCAAATTTTGTTTGGGTCATAAATGGGCACATGCTTGCATTCCTTTTTTATTTACAGGGAAGCAATGGTGATTTCTATTCAGAATCTTTCTGGGTTTGTATCTATTGATGGAGATGGAAGTTGGGTTTCCGCTGGGCGAAGTAGCCACAAAACTGATCGTCGTCCAGATCCCGTAAGTCCAAGTTCAGTTGTCTTTCTAGTGCAGTAATTACTTTCTGTGTTCCTATACCTTGTTCAATGATTGTATCGGTTTCTTTGATGTATGCTTTTTATCTGGGTTCAATGATAGTAAAGAGTTAACGTTTGATTGCCTAAGGATTAAGAGAACGAAGACCAGTTATAGCTTATAGGAGCATTTGGAAAAAAACAGAGCAATATTGCAAAAGTTGAAAATAGGAACAGTTAAAAGAAGAATGGCCCTCACAGAATGTGTTCAATGAATTGATAGCAGATTTTCCACCCACTGCATGACTTCTTGGTAGAGAAAGATGACGTCGGCGGGTGCATGAAATGCCTAGGGCTTTTATGAGTCCTGTCTTTTGAATTTCACTTCACCCGTTGGTTGTCTTCCATGTTTGTTAGGGTGATTGAATTCCACAGGGTTTACATTTTTTTTTATAGCTCCATAACCATTTGTACCAAAATGCATTTTTCTCGAGCAGTTGGTGTTATTATGTACTTAGGTTTTAGCTTTTTGATACAAAATTTTAGGTTATGAGATTTAGTTTAGAAGAAAAGAACCCTTAAAAACCTTTTCAATTTTATAGTTAACCGTAACTGAAATTGTAAGCTCATAGAAGGTAGAGTAAACTGAAAGAAGTCATGAGGGGGCAGATAAGCCACCTATCCAATTAATACACAAAAACTTTTGTCGTATGAGTTCTTGGGGCAGGGAGAACCTTGCCTCCAACCTTTGCATCTGTAGGCCCAGGGAGAGAAGGCATGGGGATGATAACGCAAATCTAATTTGGAAAAGTTGCGTTCAGTTTTGCTTTCTTGGGATGGGAAATGCCTATTGTCTGTTGGGGATACTCCATATCATAGATGAATCCGAATGAGTATTATTGTTTGATGAGTTCTTGGGATCACAAAAGAAAGAGTCTTATGAGCTCTTTTTGGAAGTATGCTTGAGATGAGAAAACTCTCTCAGATATGTTTTCTCAATGCTAAAGATAATGAGTATCGTGAGAGTTGGAAATCGATAATCATATGAAGAAACTCATGATTTGAGAGGAGACGAAAGCTGAAGATTCCCTGGTCCTTTCTATAACCTTTACTTTTACATATCATCTTGTGATGTTGCCAACGGTTTCAATCTTTTGGTTTCATGTCTTTTATACCAAAAGTCGAATATTAGGATGATGTATTTTGTCTGTTCTCAGAGCTTTTTATGTTACATTGCGGTGTTTCTGTATCCCAGGTTGCAGAAGTTAAACGACAAGTTGCTATTCTTGAATCGTATCTAGAACAAAGGGGGGCCCCTCTTCCAGAAGGATATCTGTCTTACAGAGTCATATGTCCCAACCCTAATTTCCGGTGTGCATTGAGCTCTTCCCTTGATTTTCCCTTGTTATATTGTTTATTATCCTCAAATTAAGGGGCTCTCATTTTCTTTAGTTTTCTTGATGACTTGATGGATTTTTTTGCTTGTTCACCCAGAAATTGTATCTGTGCTTTAATGCTGAATACTTGTCTGAAGAGTTAGAAACTTTATTGCCTGAAAATCATGTCAATACCACTTAAATCTGATTACTCGTCTATCTGAAGACAAAGTGCTCAATTCTTTTAGTTTGGTGAGAAGAACACAACAAAGATGTATCTTTTGGTAGTGACAGCTGTTTTTCCATTTACTTTATGCATTTTTCCTCACTGGCAATTCCCTGAGCAATGCTATGGACAAATGGAGAAGGTATTATCTCCTAATTTAAAAGCATGACACGATTGGATGTCTGATATTTAATTATCGGATAGAGTTTCCAAATGTTGATCTGTTTTGAAACCACGGAACCAAACATAAGTGAGAGGTTCCGAAAATTTGGTTAAATAAGGGGCAAATAAAGAGTGGCACTAGTAGCTGAGATCCGTTTCCTCCACAGCAGTTTACAAAGACTGATTGGATGCTAAATTTCCAATCTCATCTAACTATAAAAATTGATGAAAAGTATATTTAGACAATAACAAATCTCTGTGAACGTTCAATCATGACTGTTAATGAAGCTATTACAATGTATTTGGTGATAGTTTTTCATCACAACTGCGGTTGTCCGAATTCATACTTATGAACCTTTCAAGAGATGGCTCGTTCCCTTGGTATGGAAAGCCCATAACACATGCTATATGATTTAAACTGCTGAAGTCATGTATGTATATTTAACAGTGCAATTGTACTATTCTTGGTTTTTAAACTTCACATGTGGAACGAACTTTCAGCTTTTGATAGTATTTACAATGTAAACATGAATGTTATTGCTTCTCCATGGCATTGTCATACTTCATGGACTGTAGCTCCCATAGTCCCATATCAGAACATTGGAATATGCCAAATCAAACCAATGCAAGGTAAGCCTTGGGTCTCTGTCATTGGGTTTGTCCTTGTGGACTTGAGGCCATACTGCTCTGGCAAGGGTTAAGTTAAATAGATTTATGTACTTCCAACATCCCATGCCAATTTGGACCTTCCTCTTCCCCTATCACCTTCCTTTACAGCAGTCCAATTGCATCTTCTGGTAACTGGTCTTTGTTGAAATGGACGTTGATGGGTAAACATTTCATCAAGCCGGTGGAATGAATAAAAATATGACAAGGTCATTCTCTAAGCACCAACCATATATCTTGGAGTGGGGACTATTATGAGTAATAGGGAGATAATATGAGAATTCGAGAAGATATCTTCATATTGGTTGATTGAGATGGGTGAGGGTCATGAAGGAGATTGAATGAAATTTGCCTTTAATGCCTGATCTCTCGAAGGCATTCGTGTTCTGATAATTACTAGTTAGATGTAATATTCACATGTGCACTCTGTTTGTTGTGTTTAAGTTTTGGGTCATTGCCATCCTTAATGCTGTTTTCGTTTTTTACTTTTAACTTCAGTTCCATCCTTGCAGTACCATGTATGCAGACCATTTTCCACCTGAGGTGCTCACGTATGACCAGTGGCTACAACTGAAACCAGAGCCCAAGAGCTTGTTCTCTGGTTGGATTAAAGGGGCGTTTCGAGGTGGAAAGAAAGAAATGCAGGAATCAATGCATCAGAATCTTAATTTTATCATAGCCACCGCGCCTACATGGGATAGGTTTGTTGCAGTCTGTTCCTTTAAATTTCTGTTGTTTAGATTGTTCCAGTGCATTAACTGTTAGTATTTAGCGGAGGATGTCATTTACCTTCCCAATATGTAGACTTCCATGCAGCATAAAAGGGGAACTTACCATTGATTAGTGTGCTACTGAATTTTACAGTTTGGGAAGTGCACAATACGGTGAATGATAGGGACAAAAACTTTTATGAAAGTACTTGTAAAGACGGCTTAAGTGGAGATGAGAACCTTGAATGATAAGGAAATTCGAGTATGCTTTATCCAAGAAGAAATAATAGGAAAACATGGAATGATTCGGATTTAGAGTGAGGAGAAGACAAAGCTATGCAGTTGTTGGAGCACTGATGGATAGAACTAGCTGTATATGTGTTCTACTGAAGTTGTCCTGTAATTGCATAGATAACCATTTTTGGGAAGTTTTGATGATACTGATCCAGGCATAACTGCACTGTTTTTACAGCTAAATTCACGAGTATTCTGCATATTTCCTGTTCTTATGTTACATATTTGTCATCTGGAAAGAAATAAAAGGTTTCTCACTTCATGCAGGGTGGAGCTAAAAGGAGATAAATACCTCCTTGGAGAATTTCTAGAATTTAAAGGGAAGCATGATGATATCCAGTCCTTACAAAATATCCGTAGATCCAAAATCAATCGCCTGGTCATCCAAAAGACAAGCATGTTTGGTCTAGGTGACATTCATACTCATCTTTTGCTCCCTCCTGCACGATAGCTAAGTTCGTTTCTCGTTAGTTGTAATGCATCAAGCATTACTGCATTACAGGTTCCAGTGTGTATGCTCAATCTGAAATGTCAGATCTAAAAAAATGCATTTCATTGCAGTCTGTTATGCATGTTCAGTCAGTTGAGCATCTATGTGATTTCGGGGGAAGTGTTGAACTGTTGTCACGTCTCATCACTATGCCTTCCCGGCTTTTGTGTAATTGTTTGGATTTTTTGCTGCATACAGCCCATTCTAAGCTCCAAGTTCTGTATTCTCCTCGAGACTACCGAAATGAAGGGGCTTCGGCATCTGAATGGAAGGAAGCAACTGTTAGATCAAGTACAGAGGTGGTGTTTCAGCTCCAGGAGTCGACTAAAGTGCGAAAGTTCAAGCTATCATCCGTTTCTTCGATGTCTCTGAGTGCCTGAAGATAACGTCTATTATTGGAAGGAGGAGGTAACACTTACCCTGTTACCTTCAAAGACCCACAAATGTTTTGATCTCACTCACACTTCACATATATGCTGCGGGTGCTGTATATTCCTGTGGGCAACTTCTATAGACGAACTAGTTTATATAATGTTGCAAGGATTTTTGTTTTGTATTCTTGAGCTTGGCGTTATCGTCCTCCATTGTGGTACTTTTGTTTCGCCTTTCGTATGCTGTATTTGGAGTATTTGATTTCTGAAATGTTTTTACTTTCAAAAGGAGAAAAGCGTGAGTTTGCATCATGTGGTGCTTCAGTTCAGGATTGTAGATGCTAGGGGCGATTTTGGTTCGGGTTCGGTCAGTTCAGGATGACCCGGGTAAAGGACTAGGGGACTAATCTAAAAGAATATATGGAGCGTAGGACGCCTATTTAAGTGTGGGAAGTGAAAATATAAAAACTGTTTTTGTTAGTGCCAAAATTCCAGCGCATAAAAGTCTTGTACACTGCACATGGTACAAGTCTTTAATGCGCTAGAGTTTTGACACCAACAAAAGCAGTTTTGGCATTATTCTTTCCCTTTCCATAATATTGTGTTACTCATTTATTGTGGGTCCCATGGGGCCACCCACTTCATCGTACTATTGGGAAACTTGCTCTTTTGAAAACTTTCAGTTTGACTTCGTCGCTTCGTGCTCGTGCATAAGCTGCTTGCACATTACTGAAAGAATTACTAGCGTTGTTCCCGTTTTATGTTGTTCTGGGAAGATACATCTATTGTTATGAGTGCAACATTTTTTCAGTGGGATTGAGTTTATGTAACGACCGTCGCTAGCTGACTTGCTAACCCTTAATCTAACTGCGTGACTCAAAATGTTAATCTCAGACTATACAATAGCTACTCACAAATTCTGATATACCATTTTAATCGTTTTAGGAATTCCCGATGTAGGGTTTAGATGTAGGGTTTTGCGAGCTCTAAAGCGATTTTGAGAAGCTACAGTCGCCTTACTTTTCTCCCTCCCTCCTCCCCTGGGCTCCTCCTCTGGGCCCCTCCTCCTCCATCTGCTCTCCTTGCTCCTCCTCTTCCATCCGCTCTCCCTTCTCCGCTCTCCTCTTTCTTACCTATGGTTTTTTTCTTTTCATTTTTCCTCTCAAATCTAACCCTCTGTTCGGCAGGCTCCGCTGTCACTGTAGTCATTTGTCCACATGTAATCTGTCACTGGAGCCCTTCTGGCAGCAACGGTGGAGGCAGTGAGAGTTGCGATCTGTTCGGCGGTTTTTGGGCGGTTGGATTTAGAGCAAGATCCGGGGGAGTTGTCTCTCCTTGTGAGTAATAAAGTTCGCCTTTGGGCGATTTGTTTACTGTTCAGGCTCAAGAAGATTAGTATGCATCTATTGGTGGTCCGTGGTTTGCTAGAATTCATTAGTGTGTTCATTTCTGGTCGAAGTTCATTTGATCATCTGCGTTCTTGTTGTCTTTTTTTCTTGGCTAGCAATGTATCTATTTTTGAGATTGCTATAGGATATCTTCTTGTCTTTTTTTCTTGGCTAGCAATGTATCTCTTTTTGAGACTGCTATAGAATATATGAATTTTCGCTTAGCAAAAGGTGCGTTAGGCGATGCCTGTGCTAGGGATAAAAGACATCAATCGCCTTGCTCTTTCTCGTTATGTATCAGTTAGATGATTAGTTTGGCTTTGTCCAAATTATCAATAATGAATTTCGTTGTATAAGTGTCGTTGGGCTTTATCAATGCAGTACCTCTCACTTTTGTTTTAAAAAAAAAAAAAAGAATTCCCGATGTGGGACTTACTCCCAAAGATGGGTTCTCACAATTTAACTCAATTGAACTAAAGTCACCAAAAAAAATAACCCCAACTTCAATATGAAGTGTGAGTAAAATTAACTCAATTTAACTTACAAAAAATAGTATGCCTAACTTCCCACTCTCCACTCTTGGGAAGCATGATTTTGGTGTTATAGAAACTGCACACTACACTCAAGATGAGTTCATAGAAACATTTAGGAACAAATGGGTTGCGCTCTCTCATTTGACGGTCCCTATTCTGTGATTTATCAAATTTCTCATGTGATAATAGATGAGACTTTATCTTAATTTAGTTTAAATAATCGAAGCCGTTTATTTTGTAATTCATGTTACGTCATTTGTGTAAAAAAATTAGGATGATTCGGAATTAATTAATTCATTGAACCATATTTGTCTTTTTTGGATAATGACAAGATATAGACCGTCTGTTGTTCTTACAATAAAATATGATTTGAACGAGTTTTCACCAACGACCGAAGGAATAACTTGGATCGTCAAACGAAATCCTGAAGAATCTAATTTTGTAATGTACTAGCGAGATTCCATAATTATAGAGATTTTATATTCATCTTACGTTTTCATTTTCTTATAATCAACTACTAAAATAACGTAGGGGTGTGGCTTTCTAGCCTTTCTCAAATGTTAGCAATAAATTTAGGAATGGGAGATGCTTGGTAGCATCTTCCAATAGAGCGGTGCAGAGTGACCGGATGTAGAGCAATGCATAATGGAGCCACTCATCTAGACAATCGACGGTTTTGATCTTAACCGAGTAATGGACGATTCAGATTTGTATACACCAAGAATAAATTTCAACCGTCCATGCCGAAATGAATGACTGAATTGACTACTCTCACCCACTCGGCAGCAACCCCGGAGCCATAAATTTTAGCCAAACAAATTAACTTGTAGGGGTGGATCAAAAAAAAAAATTAACTTGTAGGGAACAGTGGGTCGACTCAAACCTTCGGTCATCCATTCGATCATATTGCTGCCATGTAGGGAACAGCGGAAATCATCATTGAGCTCATTGTCGGGGGAAATAATCCCCTAATACACCATAATATGCCTTATAATTCTCTTGAGCATCCCGGTGGGCACAGACACAAAATCCATACATCCTTATAGTACAAGTTTGCAAGTCAAGTTGTCTATACATATTAGTAAAAAGAGGAATTCTAAACGCACGGACACAACTCCGGGTGCGATCTTGTCCGAGACCGTTTGATGCACACGGGTCCACACAGTTATGTACGGAGTTGTTTTTTAAAGTCCTGCGCTCAGACTTTCCGATATTAAAATCGTATAGTTGTCATACGCATACGGCAATGGGTAACGCCATCGAAATTCCTTTGGATTGGACGGCTGAGGAATTTAGATCCGATTAAACTGGTAGCGGTCCACGCTTGAAATCCACCATCAGTTTGTTCAGTTTCTTGTTGCTTATCCTCTGTTTGTACACTCTCTCCTCCTCTAAACTGCATTAAAAGTAATAGACAATTAACAAAAGAGTTTAAATTCCTTTCGCTAGCGTTGGAAACTGTGGGTTTTTTTGCTACCGCTTTTGTAAGCTCCGTTGTGCTTTTAACGTAGTTATCTGAATTATTCATCTCGTTGAGCCCGCATAGTAGTATATTCACGAAAAAAAGACCGATTTCCAAAGAACCCGCATAGTAGTATATTCAAAAAAAAAAGACCGATTTCTTTGGAAAGCAGTTCTCACATAAAACATGTTTCTTGGAGGCCAGAACAAAATGGAGGGTAAGTAAGAGAGCTGACCTTTGAGGTGATGGAGAAGATGGGGAAGAGGGGAAGAGCATGTGTGCAAGCTCAAGGGCAGCGGTGTTGGAGTCGATGACCTGGTTGAAGCATAGGTATCTACCGTAGGAGGAGACGTCTTCGTAGACGCAGATGTGGGCGTCCACCAGAAACCCGAGATCTACTGTCACAAACACACCGTCCTCGTACATCTCAGCCGCTCCTTTCAAGTACGGGTTGTCAACGGTCATCAGCTGATGACCGTGAGGGCTGCTGCCCATCAACAGCCCTCCATTTATAGAAACCATATTCAGACCTCTGTCCATGGCTAGTGCCCATGCCGCCTTCTCTGCCAACGTCTTTGACAGACCGTGCCACAACTGTCCCAACCGTAAGTGCAAACGTAAATTTAGACAAATAGAAGCAGGGCAACGAGCAATGACACGAGATGCACATCAGGGTGAAAACATATGGTACGTGTATTTCTGGACAAACCAAATACTACAGAAACACGTATAGGTTCGGGGAAATGATATATCTTCATTACTGATCAGTAGCTGCTGTTCAAACCAAAGTCGTAAAACGCAATCCCAGTACAGGTACATAGCTATCAGGAGACAGGATGTACCTTGTATTTCTTACAGAAACTGATGTCACTCC